>CM076576.1:161246175-161540034 GCA_034641835.2 Pinus albicaulis
CCTCATAAATTACCCTCCGACATTCCTAAATTCAATGGAAACCCTAGAGAAGGTCCATCGACTCATTTATAATTTATGGTGTTCATCAAATTCCTTGAATGATGATTCTGTTCAACTACGTCTTTTCTAGCGTACACTACAGGTATGAATGCTAAATGGTACATTGAGTTACCTAGAGCTTCTTTCGAAAATTTTATTACTTTAGCTACTGTCTTTTTGACCCATTTCCAGTTACCGATCAGATACAAAACTAGAATGGAACTCTTGACCAACCTCAAACAGACTAATTCTACTCACATTTCCCATCATATTCATGAGTGGCGTCACCGTCGACGAATGGTTAAAACATTTGTTGCCGATCAGCTCCTTGCTGAATGGTTCATTAAGTCCTTGTTACCATCTATAACTGAGGATGTGGCTAAAGGTGGCGTCATCACAAAAGAGAAAGTTATCGTTCGTGCTTAATATTTAGACTTGATTTACACTCAGTCTGGCACGCTCTATGAAAAAATCCCTAATGCACCGCGATCTAATTTCAATGTTCCTCCTCAAATAAAGGACTCCAATGCCGGAGACGACTTGATATGCACTGCAAACACAAACCACACTACTGCATCTGATCCTGCTCCTACTTCCGAAATTAATGCCGAGTCATTTGACAAAGGAAAAAGTGACAAACAACCAAGAATTAAGGAAAAGGGGAAATCAAAGAAAAGGCAAACTTCTAAACCATAGGAAATATCATCTGATCAACCATCTGGACCATGGAAACCTCATTATCCATGCATAATCTGTAACGAGGAACACTTTGTTAGGTATTTTCCTCACCATGCTAAATTCTCATAAATCATCAAGACTTCTCATGCATCAACTGTGTTGACAGACCCATTTCCAAATTCGGACACAAATTTGGTTGCTACGGATCTAGCTCCTAGTTCCCAAGTGTTAATGTTATCTAGCACAAAACCTTCACAATATATTTTGGTGTTGACGCGGAATAAATATTATGGTATTCCGGCCACTGATCAACCTACTACCTCAACAACGAATCCATCTAATGAATCAGTACCACCTATTGTTATTCTTGAATTGAAAATTAAACCACCAAAGGGAGTAATTCATAATCGACATATAATCCTCGAGCAAGAGCTGCACAAAATTATAATATAGTTGAATATTTGGCTCAATCCCCTTTAGCTATGTTTACTCTTGAGGTATTACAAAATTGTCCCTCCCAGAAGCAGACTTTATTGTCGGCCATTGGTGGAATTGATCCAACTGATTCTAAACTTGTCGTCTTTAATCATACGGGCTATGTGCCGCAATTACCAGCAGAATTGGCATTCTCCATACAAGTAAATGTTCTCAATCACCTTGTTCATCGCACTATTATTGATGAGGGAGCGTCACGTGCATTATGTCTCTAAATTGTTGAAAGTCACTTGGTTCGCCGCGATGATCACAATCATCAATGATGTTGAAGGCTTTTGATGGAAGAACATATAAACCTTGTGGTATTATCAATAAACTGCATGTCGAATTAGGGGTAAAAATAATAAGTATTGATGTCGAGGTTTTTGACGGACCCCTTGACTATAATATTCTACTCAGAAGACCATGGGTATATGCAATGACTACTATTGTTTCTACATACTTTAGAATGATTGCCTTTCCACATAAACATACAATCACAGTCATTAATCAATTATCATTTTTTGCCTCCGCTTCGCAGGTAACTGGAAGCGCTCTGTTTGTTCACTTACCCCAACTATAAATTCAGAACATTGGTGTAGGACTCTTAAAGGATTCCAATCTTATGGGAACCTTTACATTACCGCCGCCTGTGACGTCGACAAAAATTGCAAGCATAGAGACCTGCTACATGATCTCTTCCACTCTATCTGGCTTAAGGGAGAGTACGGGTGATCTTGATATTTCTACATTGGATGATGTTTTATCGCCCAGCCATATTGAGCTGGCATAACAATCAATCTATTTGGCTTGGGCGGAAAATAAGAAATCAGCGTCGCTGAGTGTTTGGGTTGATCGTTCATTAGATTTTGGTACTCCATCTGATCCATTTTCATCAAAATTTTTGACAGATGAAAATATTTTGGAAGCTATGATTTCGGAAGGAGAACCATGGGAGGGTTATCATCATTGTTCCCATCTTCTTGATTATGAAGAAAATAATCTCAGTGAACTATATCACCCATCCATCAAAACTTTCTTTTCGAATTATTTACCAATTAATGCAATTGACTCTGAGCGAAATTTATCTAATATTGAAGAAACAATTTCTATCGATATTTCGACCAAACCTAGCGTTGTAGAAAATATTCATGTCGGTGTATCTTTTTCTCCATCAGAACTTGATTCATATCGCTCTCATTTTCGTGAATTTCGTGACGTATTCGCTTGGTCTTACGAAGAAATGCCAGGCATAGATACTAGTATAGTTGAACATACTATTAATATGTATCCTGATGTCAAACTGATGCGTCAACAGCTTCGTCCTGTTCATCTGAAGAAAGCCGTTGCCATCAAAGCAGAAGTTGAAAAAAATTTGTGTGATGGTTCCATTTACCATGTTCTGCTAACTGAGTGGGTTTCCAATATCGTTCTTGTTATGAAAAAACAAGGAACCATTAGAGTGTGCGTCGATTATCGGGATGTCAATCAAGCTTTTCCAAAAGACAACTATCCTACTCCCTTTATCGACTAGATTATTGACGATTGTGCTGGATGCGAAATATTTTCGTTCATGGATGGATTTTATGGCTACAATCAAATCAATATCTGCCCAGATGACCAACATAAGACAACATTCATTTATCCCTAGGGCACATTCGCATATAGGAAACTTCAGTTTGGTTTAAAGAATGTTGGGGCAACTTTTCAGAGAGCAATAGATTATGCTTTCAACGACATCAAGCACATTGTTCAACCATGTCTAGAAAATTTACCAGCACATTCACGAAAACAGACTGATCACCCGATGCATTTGAGAGCCATTTTCTTATGCTGCTGACACTACAAGATACACCTCAATCCACACAAATGTGTGTTTTGTGTTGGTTCTGATCGATTGCTCAGATTCGTAGTCTCAAAAGAAGGAATTAGAATAGACCCACTGAAGGTACAGGCCATTCTTGATTTTCCTACACCATCAAACTTACTTCAGATACAAAAACTTCAAGGAAAGGCTAACTTCCTAAGAATGTTCATTCCAAACTACGCCGAAATGGCTAAAGTATTTACTCGATTATTGAAAAAGGGAGTCCCCTTCCATTGGGACCAAGTTGTGCAAGCTTCTTTTGATGTTGTCAAGGACCATCTTGTCCGAGCGTCATTAATGTATCCTCCTAATTATCAAAATGATTACTTCCTATATATCGCCGCGGCTGAAACGACCATCACTATGGTTTTGGTCTAAGTAGAAGATGGAATTGAACATTCGATCTATTATTTGAGTCGTAATCTCAATGATATGGAAGTTAAGTACTCGTACGTGGAAAATCTTGCCTTGGAAGCTATTCAATCTGTCCAAATATTTCACCATTATATCCTACTCTGAAAAACAACAATAGTTTCGGATTGAAACCCCATGACTTACATCTTATCACGTCGATTGCTGGGGGGAAAATATTAAAAATGGATTGTCATTTTGCAGGAATTGGATTTGGAATTCATCAAATCCAAGTCAAAGAAGTCTTTAGTTTTGGCTGAGCTTCTTTGTGAACCATCTATTCTAGACGAGTCTATGTTTCTGATCGGATCATCTGATCCCCGGTATGGATATTTCATCATTTATTTCCAAACCCAAAATTTTCGACCAAATACCTCTCGCTCTGATCAGCGACATATTCGATACCAAGCCAAATATTATCTGATCGTCGGCAATACACTTTATCGTCATGGTGTCGATACCATTTTAAGGATGTGCCTCACTCATGAGGAGGAGGAAAAAGTGTTAAATGATTGCCATGCTGGGGCTTGTGGTGAAAATTTATCTGGATATGCTACTGTGCAGAATATACTTCGCACCGTTACTTTTGGCCTACTATTTTTCGAGATTGCATCCTTGTGGTAAGAAGTTGTCATGCATGTGATATTTTTTACCGTAAAATCCGCAAACTGCTAGCGCCAATGCATCCTGTTGTCTCTGCTGGACCATTTACGAAATGGGGTATTGACTTCATGACCTGTAACCTTCCTTCGTCTGGGGAGCATGGTTATATTATTGTCACAGTCGACTATTTTACCAAATGGGCCGAAGCGATGCCTACATTCAACAACACAGGACAAACAACTACATTGTTTTTCTTCAACCATGTTATTGGATGGTTTGGGGTCCCACAGGCTATAGTTACGGATCATGGGAAGAATTTTCGCAACCATATGACGTCTGAATTGACAGCCAAGTTAGGATTGTCCCATGATAATTCTATTCCTTATTATCCACAATCAAATGGACAAGTTGAGGCTATTAAAAAAATTCTTAATCGAATGCTTCAACGCATGATAGGAGTCCATAAAAGGAAATGGCACTTGATCCTGTTCTCCGCCTTGTGGGCATATCGAACCTCGGTGAGAAACACGACCGGATTCACTCCGTTTCAATTGGTGTATGGTCTGGAAGCTATCTTACCAGTCCAATGTGAAATATCATCGTTAAAAATCGCGATAGAATTGTTACCTGACACCTCAGAAGAAGAAGCATGTCTCCTTAACCTCATCCATCTAGATGAAACACGTCGTGAAGCCCAATTGGCCAACGAAGTGCATAAGAGACGTATAAAGGTGAAATACGACAAAAATGTCTAACCTCACATCTACTCAGAGGGCGACTTGGTCCTTCTTTATGATCAAGAAGCTGATGTAATAGGTACAGGGAAATTCGAGCCATTGTGGCATGGCCCCTATATTGTCAAAAGATTTCTTGCTAAGGGTGCCTATGAGTTAGTTGATTACGATGGGATTCCATTGGCACAACCTAGAAATGGGTTGTATTTGAAATGTTATTATGCTTAATCATGAGCGTAGTAATTTTTTGTATTATATTTTTTATATGTTGTTGATTTGCATTCACTATATTAATTTGTTTTTAGAGTTTTCTTGATGTTAGTAATCCGCTTTACATTTTATTGCAGATGACTGAATCTTCGGAACCATTTGTTAGATATGCTGATGGTGCTAGTCGTAGTATGTAGAATCTATCCTCTACAGCATGGGCCATTTTCGCTGCAAACGATGAGTTAGTGTGTTTTCAAGTGATTTGTATCGGTAGATCGACGAACAATATCGCCGAGTATAGCGCGTTAATCGAACTTCTCTCTGATGCCATTTTATTTGGTATTAACTGCATAATCATAAGGTTAGAATCACAACTTGTGGTACTACAACTTACTAGTATTTATATTGTTATAAATCCAACACTTCTTAGATTGTTCCTAAGAGTTCGACTTTTGGAGAGACATTTTGATTTCATTCAATATCAAAACATTTCCAGAAATCTAAACACTTTAACTGATTCATTAGCTAATCAATTTTTAGATAGACATTTTTGACATAGGTAAAGAAAACATTCACATCATTGAATAGGATTGCACATTAAACATAGGAAAAATTCTGAAAACATATAAATAGATAGTTATAGGTTTTTACAAAATTTGTGCCCAAGACACATTGGTCATTTGACCTCAAAATGTATGCAAAATGTCACAAGTAGACTAGTGGTGCTTTTGGTAACATGCTATATATCTAGCAATCCTGTGAAGCAACCACATCCAACGGTTAGGAACCCTAATAGTGTGTCGTTGTAGTCGCATGGGAAGCTCTTCGATCCGGCAATCCAGAATCCCAAAGGTCAACCCCTCTATGTGCTGTTGAAGCTTAGCCAGAGTCTCAACCATATCAAGGTCCTGAAGGACTGCTCTCAAGACATCCCTCTCTGCTGGGACATCTGCTTCGCGCTCTAGTTCCTCTATTGGTTGAACGCGACCAATATTTGCATTACATTAAACATTTAGTCTAGTCTTGGAAAGAAATAAAAACACAAAAACATTGTATAAACCTTATAAAAATAAAAAAAACATGGTCGAATAATTCTTACCTATTGCACCCCACTGAGCGCCTTCTGGTAATACTAGATCTAGATCTCCTTGGAAGTCGACGCCTACGTATGCATACTCATCGATGGCAACGATCTGTCACCAGAACTAGGCAAAGATTGCAGTCGAGAACACAACGGTCGATTGTACTGCATGCCGACCCATGAGTTCTACCCATCTCTACCTTCGAGGATCTCTAGGACTAGATATATCCAATGTTACATGATGTGGCTGCATCAGTGGAATCCGTTCCAAAGCGAAGGAGATAAGGATTGAACCATAATTGAAAGTTTTCTTCCTTCCTCCCTTTGCTTTATTCAATTGTTCCTTATATGAGATAGAACAACTTCAGACTAGTTGAATACTGTTGGCTCTAAACACTCTAGTGCATAGTGCATATACGATCGGTTCACTACATGTAGTGTAACGGTTCCTGCAAGTTTCGCGATCATGAAAATGATGGTTCTGTTGTCCTCTACAACAACCCCCCATTTCATATAATTTTTATTCATAATACCATAATATAAAATGGGACCCTTTTACTTTTTAATTGGTATCAATTTTGTATTATTTTGAAAAGGTCCGAACATGAAATAAAGAACATTACAAGAAACCTTTTCCATATACAAACCAATAATGACCTTGGGATATAAACAATTAAATCTTTTATCATTGCGATAAAGCGATCGCAAGATCGCATATCGCAATGACAGAGGAGCCAGAACTTATGGAAACATTGGTTGGCACCGATGCGATAACAAGCAATCGGCGATCGGCAATACATGCATACTTTAACATAGAGCCCCGGTCAATGCTCCCGATGCGATGCGATATCGCTATCGGCGATCGTAGATTCTAAGAGATGCTAACCTAAGAAAAGCGACGTTTCTTCCCGATGCGATGCGATAAAGCCAAAGCACGAACTTCGAAAAAGCTGTTAAAACGGGGATATTACGATTAATTCGTATTAAAAGCCTTATCTTTATAATGAAGATTCACCTGCGCTCAACCGCCAAAACGGCCAAGGCACGCTTAAACAAATCATTTCAACAATAAACGACGTGATGGATATTTAAATGATTGATGGGTTTTTGCGGCCATTTAATGAAATATTAAGTTTAAAATCTTTTTCAGATTGAATCCATGGCATCATTAAGTTAATTCTTCATCACGCAATATATTTCCCCCGTGTTTGGTTTTTACTATCAATTCTCTGCGTTACGCTCATTTTTCTCCTGTGCAGAATTCTAAGCTGATAGATACAAGCAAAATGGGGAAGAAGTCCAATAAAACTGCAAACGCTTCCGCCTCGCCAGTTATAGAGCAAGCCATCACTGATCAGGGAAACAAAAAGAAAGGATTGATATCCGATACTACATGTTCTGGTCTTGGTAAAACTTCTTGGCAAAGTACCTATAATTTGATAGAAGCTGAAGAACCCGAAGCAACAACAGTAGAAGCCACAGTCGATACCACTCAGAAATCTGAAGGTACTTGGACTTAGCTGACTCTTTCCTTCATCGGATAGCAGCTCGGGAACAAATTCTCCCATACACTGATGTAGTAAGGTGGGCAATTGAGGAACTCCCAATCACGGACAGAACCTTCTGCACCAGAGATGGGAGAGTCTTCGGTTCATTCCAAGCTAATGATTTGAGGCAGATGTATCATTTGCCTGAGCCTGAGAAGAAGTACAACAAAGCATTTCTGGAGAAATTCCGAAGTGAGAACGAAAATGAATCCGAACCCATTCGAAATTGGAGGCAGAATCCGGCAAAACACAAGCATAAGTCTTCCGGTATGTATTCTGTTGATTCCCTATGTTCTCCTTACTGCTATGCTGGAATAATGATGTGTAGATTATGGGGTTTACATGACTCCTCTAATTTCACTATAGAAATGGTTCCTTTAATGGAGGCAGTGTGCAATAGTGAAATTATGGATTGGGGAACTATACTGTCTGACAAATTAGCCACCGCAGTTCTTGATTTCAGAGGCAAGACTCGCATTTCTGAAAGGTTTATTTCCCCATTTTACTACAGTGCTTATATCCTGGACACCCTGTGTTTTAATTCTGAATTTCCCGTGCTCGGCTGGAGGTGGACTCCAAAAGAGCCCATGCCCATTCACATATACTATCGGAAATTGTGGAAAACCTCCCATAGGCATCATTTATACCAAATCTGCAATGGCTTCATGTTACCCATTCATTACTCTATTTTTGATAAACCTGCTCCCAAGATTTCCTACCAAGCAGGGATTGATTTAACTGGTTTAGGGAGATGGTTTGCTGAGGAAAAATTTACTTATATAAGAATTTTTGGTAGCCAAGCCAAGCCTCATGTTCTTCCTCTGTACATACCTGATAAACTGCTGGCAAGGGAGATAGCCTATCAGATTATTTTCGAGGGTGTTACACAAACTTTAAAGAGAAATAAAAAGCAGGTTTGGCCCTCTTTTCCTCTAAGATGTGGTGTCTACACTTTGAATGATCTCAAACATGCAGATAAAGAAGCTCTAAAGATGAAATCCTTAACTCTGGAAACTCTCCCTAATAGGCATTTTGATCCCGACAAAGTTGCCTATAATGCCCTTGAATAGGCCAAATTGGCTAAGTTTGATCATAAAGAGGATATGTTTGATGACCTGTTCTCCACAGCCGAGTCAATGTCCCAAGTTAGATCGCTGGCCAGAATGAAATATCAAGATGAAGGGTTAGTTGAATTCGACAGACTTAGAGCACAAAGGTTGCAAACTCTGCCCCTAGATCTGTTAGCAACAAGCCCAGCAGCAGAATCAAACGAGCCAGAACAACGACATACTAAGGAACCTCTGGTTGTGACAAATGGACAGGAGAAAATGCAAGAGAAAACCCAAACAAAAGAACAGGAACAGAGCATCATAAAAATAAATCAAGATACTCAAATTGATCCCGAATTTCTCCAGGAATGGCAGCAATTCGATTCAATTATCAATAATCCCGAAGGTTCAAAGGAAGCCCAAACATCAAAAGTAGCAGACACACAGGAGAACGTTTCAAAACAGATTTCAGATGAAACCAGCGGCCTACCCAGTTCTAAAGGAAAAGAGATAATTCCAAAGGACCCCTCTGACCAAGTTATTTTGCAAATAGAAGAAATTCCCCCCTTGGATGTCTTCTATAGCCCGAAACATAAAGCTGTGGTAAAACGACAAAGGAAGAGGAAAAGGACTGATCAGCCTTCCCTGTTTCCAGAATTAACAGTGACGGGAAATGTAGTTTGGAAGGAGGAATTTGACCCCTCTGAGGACCTAACAAAACTATCACAATTTGCTGGAGCCTATTCAGCAGCAACAATAGATAAGGCATCGGAGGTAAGTCTTTTATTAAAAACAAAAGACCAGGATATTCTCTCATTACAAGCGCAACTATCAGAAGCACGGCAGAAGGCAGAGCAGGCAGAACTGCAATTGTTAACACAACAACAAACCAATAATCAATTAACTCAACAATTGCAGGAGGAAAAGCAGAGGATTGATCAGAGTGCAGTCCAGAAGCAGAAAGAGTTATCAGAGGCATTGGAACAACTCAAGACAGCCAATGAACAAATGCTGAAGATAAAAGATGAAACGGTGAGCAAATATCAATGACTTGAAAACAAAGAATCTTCCTGATCGTGAATTGAGCGAGAGCGGTACAAATAAACAAGCATTATTAGCACGAGATAAAGTTGTTATGTCCCAACCAAATCGCCAAACGGAGAACCTTGTGACTTAACAACATCTCTAAATAATAAATCGGTGATGCTATAGAGATTTAAATGAGGCCCAGATGAAGTATTCATACCAATTATATTGAGTGGCAAGGTACTGAGGAAGGACAGTCAGCTAAATTGCCAAAGATCCTAGAATCACATAAAGAGATATTATTTATGGAATGGCAATCTCAGTTAAACAAAGCAGAGAGGGCAGTTTCCAGATGCAAATTAACCACAAGTAATTTGGTTGAATTGATTAATGACACTCTCTACTTATCTAACATGATTTCCCAATGTACTCCAGGTAAATTGACATCAGCGAAAACATTGGAGCAGTCATGTTACTCAGAGCTGGAGAAAACTGGCAGATTAATTGCAGGAATTAACAGTTTGACATGGGACACCTATTGGATGTTCTTAGTCAAACCTTATAGCCAGAGAGCCGCCCTCAAATGCCTCTCAGATGCAATCGGATGCATCATTCCTGAAATGCAGGACGCCACCTATGATGCCCAACTCAATTCTCGCCTTAACCGACCACCAGAAGCGGAGCCAATGCTTGCGATTTGCCAGCTCAGAATTAGAGATGAACAGCCTAAGTGATGATTCATGCCGCCGACTGCCAGATTGCCATGATGGAGATATTCAAGATCGTATGATACCAATTAAGTAGCATTTTTCAGTTTCATAGATATTTTGATAGAATTAGTATTTATAGACCCTTTCATGCATTTAGAAAGGGTCGTAAAGTTTTGTATATGACTTAAAATCTGAAGTTACACTACTGTACTTCAGGTGTATTCTTTTATAAAACTCGACCAATTATTCTAATTTTGATAAGAAAGCTTTTATGCAAATGTGCACTACTGTCTTTGTGTGAAAGTATTTTTGAGTTGAAAGAAGAATCTCAAATAGCGATTGATATTGGGGAATGACTTGCAGCTCATATGGTACTATTATCTATGTCTGAATCCATTTCTTTTATATAAATTGTTGTTTGATTACTTTTGCTATCATTGGATATATGTATGTGTTTCAATAGTATTTTTGTATTCCTTCCACTATTGGATGTTTATGGTATGCTTTTCTTTCAATCATATATATGTCAATGATATAAATTGAGATAAGTGTAATAATATTTTATCAATTACTTCATTCAACTAATTGAATGAAGTAATTATTATTTAAATGAATATCTTTGTTTATTGAATAGTGTCATCTATATGCCTATTGACAAACATTGATCATCAAACGTTGCACTTAAGAATAGAAACTTCCCGGGATATAATAGTCATTTATATTTGCTTTTTATAGATTAAATACTCCATCCAATACCACTTATTATCACTCATTCACCCATTTCTATTCTTTATCGGGAAACTGGTCCCATCATATCCAGTCGGAGCCACCATTCCAAACGGAAAAGGAGCTGTCTTAAGGTCCGGACCGGGTGGTTATCCCCCAATGTTGTTGCAGCGATTTTCGAGGCATCAACATTTTTGGCGCTAGAAGGAGGGCCATCAACTGTGAATGGAAAGCAAACCTAAGTCTGCAAACCATTCTAAGAGTAATTCTCCCTCCGCATCACCTCGTACTTCCCAATTGCATGCTGATTCTTCAGCATCCAAGCAAGAAGAAGAGGTATCCACTATCACTGCTCAAACCCACCATACTTCAGAACAATTAAGTCTTGAATCTCTTGAAGTTCAGTCTCTCATCCATAAACTTCAGAGTTTCTCGATTTCACCACAGAAATCTGAGCTATCTCAAAGCAGTGAGACTTCGCAATTCAATCTACCTCACCCTCTCACTAGACTTCAGAGTGAAAAGCTCGGTATTGAACCTACTGAATTCCCTTTACCTAAAAGAAAAAGGGCAAAGAAAAACACTGAAAATTCTGACAGTGAAGCACTTTCATCCACATCCTCCATCTCATCTTCCCCGGTGCGAAGTCAACCATCCACTCCCTCATTACATATTGTTGTTCACCAGGAACTTGCAACTTCAACATCTCAAACTGCTCACTCCTCAACATCAATTCCTTCCCAAACATCTGGAATTTCAACAACAGTATCATCCACCACTGGTATTACAATGGCAGATCCATGGACCAGACCTGGTGCAGTCAATATGCCCGCACCATTACATGCATTACCTGATGCTCCTGAAAAATGGCTACCCAAGTTTAATCCAGAAAATGGAACCCAAGCTGAGGAACATATCAATAACTTCATGTTAGCAGTTAATTTGAAAGGAGTGACTGAGCAAGATGTCGTTGTTAGGCTTTTTCCTTATACATTGCAAGGATCAGCAGGATCCTGGTATTTTTCCCTGCCTTCTGATTCTATTACCAGTTGGGACATTTGCCAAGAACAGTTTCTAACTAAGTATGGAGACGATAGATCTTTAGCTACACTAATAAATGATCTCTCCAATCTTAGGATAGAGCATAGGGAACCCATTAAAGAATTTAATGCTCGTTTCAATAAACTTTTGAATAAAATCCCAACGACTTCCAAACCAAGTGAACAAATCAGAAGTGAGTGGTATATTACTGCCCTACCTGCCAATATAGCTATTTTTGTAGACAGGGCCGCAAAACCAACACTAGCTGAAAACATGAAAGAAGCACTTGCTGTGGAAAAACGTATTAATGCTCTAGAAAAGAAAGCAGCTCTTGAGGAAAGAAAAACCAAAAAAGTTTCATTCAAAGAAGACTCAAAGAAGAAAATCTCAAAAGATCCATATGATATGGAAGGCCTCCAAAAGGTCCTCAAGACTATGTCAAATGAAATGATTGAAATCAAGAAACAAGTCACTGAAACTTCAACCAAAAGGCCCTTTAAGAATTATAAGAAAACCGAATCAAAACCACCAAATATCATATCTTATGCAGATTCAGATCAAGAAGAAGAAGAGGAAACAATCTCACCAACTGATGATGAAGAAGAAGTTGTTGAATGCCATGGCATGTGGGATTTTATACTGCCCAACTCCAATACAGATAATGATGAAGAAGCTTTACCTGTCTCTACTAGGAGTAAAGGTACTTCCGAACCTGTTCAGACAACTTCAAAGAAACGGAGTGCAGGTGCTGCTACAACAAAGGAAAAAGTACCTACAAAGAAATCACCTGCAACAGTCCCCCAAAACCTACCTTCAACTTCAAGTACTCCTTCAACATCCAAAAAATTAGTAGTATCCGATTCAATGGATTACAATATTGTTGATGATATGAAGAAAACTAAGGCAAACATTACTATGTTTGAACTTAGCAAATTAAAACATCAGCAGAAATTGCTTCTAAAAGAATTGAATGATGTTCCCTGTTCACCTCTTCCCAGTGCTAAAGCTGCAAATGATTCTGGTCAACCACCTTCTGGTATGATAGAAGCGACTGATTCAGTCCTGATTGGGGATAGATCAAATTCTCATACTCCACCCTTCCTTTTGACTTTTGAGATCTACAACATAAACCTACACAATTGTTTAATTGACTCAGGGGCATCATCCAATATAATGCCAGCTTCAGTTTGTTCCAAGCTGAACATAGAACCCCAAAAGTCTTCCATACACATTGTACAGTTAGACAGAACCAAGGTCCAGGTTTTAGGAGAGATTAACTCTGTAACTATCAGGTTAGCAGCTGATCCACGGGTAGTTCAACGAATTAATATCTTGATAGCTGATATACCTGAATTTTATGGTTTGATTTTGAGTAGGGATTGGTCTGAAAAGCTCCATGGGTATATTTCTACCGATTGGTCTCACATGTGGTTACCCTATAAGGGAAAGCCAAATCAAATAAAAATCAATCGAGAGAAACACATGACCCACACTGTAACAGATTTTGAACAGGAAAATCAACCAATTGCTTTTAATAACAACATCTTGGGAAATTATTCATCAGAGTCATTTTTTGGAAATCTCACTGCTCAACCATCCCATTTCTCAGTAAACAGTTTAACATCACAGATTGAAAACTATTCACAAACTGATAGGTCAAGATGTTTTAGTGATACTGGGGAAACTGTAAATAAGATTGTTAATACTTCTTTATTTTGGTCTTTATATTTTGACGGCTCTAAATCTAACGAAGGTTCAGGAGCAGAGTGTATCTTGGTTAGCCCGCAAGGTGAAAAAACAATGATGTCCTGTAGGTTAGAATTTAAATGCACAAACAATACAGCCGAGTATGAAGCTTTAATCCAAGGTCTGTATAAAGCAATTGGCCTTAAAGTGCAATATTTGAAAGTATTCGGCGATTCTGAAATTATTGTCAAGCAGGTGAGAAATACAATTCACTGTCTTTCAAATCACCTCAAACATTATCAATCACTCGTACAAGAACTCACCACACACTTTTCTGCATTCAATATTTCTTCTATCCCTAGGTCTCAAAATTCAGCAGCAGACTTGCTAGCCAATGTTGCCTCCAGACTCATACCCTCCGAAGATTATAGCCCAAATAGATTTTCAATAGAATTACTTTTTAGGCCATCAATTCCTGACAATGTCACTAATTGGAGAGTGTTTAATCACGATGAAGACATTTTACAATTTTTAACTTCAGAAAAGTCCTATGATGACCAGATCATTGAGGAAAGCGAACATGATCTTCAAATGAAAGGTAAATCCGAAGAAAATTCGATTCCAAAGCCTGTGGTGAAGCTTGAGGATCTTTATGATATTAAAGACAGATTTAAACCTGTAACTAATCCAAAGCTCCAAAGCTCTACTTTAAGATTTGAATTGATAAACCTTGGCACTGAACAAAATCCTCAAAACGTTAATCTAGGATTAGGACTTTCTGTAGAAGAAAAAGAAGCATTTATTAAACTTTTAAAGAAACATAAACATGTTTTTGCTTGGAAATATGATGATCTAAAGACGTATGATACAACTATTATCCAGCATACCATTCCAATGCTTCCCAATCAGAAACCAGTTCAGCAGAAATTAAGGAAAATACATCCAAACTTAGAGAGTCAAATAAAATGAGAACTCAATAAACTCTTGAAAGCTAAGATCATTTTTCCCGTTCGACACTCAAACTGGGTCTCTAATATGGTGCCGGTCAGAAAGAAAAATGGCGACATTAGGATTTGTATAGATTTCAGAAATCTGAATAAAGCAAGCCTTAAAGATAACTTCCCATTACCTACTATGGAGCAGATACTCCAATTAGTAGCAGGCTCTGAATTAATGTCCTTTTTAGATGGTTTTTCAGGATATAACCAATTTTTGGTTCATCCTGATGACAGACTTAAAACTACATTCAGAACAAAATGGGGAACTTATGCTTATCAGAAAATGCCTTTCGGACTTATTAATGCAGGGGCCACATTCCAAAGAGCAATGGATATCGCTTTCAAAGGATTGATTAAAAAAACAGTAGTGGTCTATCTAGATGATATTACTGTATTTTCTAAAAAGAGATCCAATCATTTGTGCGACTTAAATCAAATTTTTCAACGCTGCAAAAGATATGGTATCTCACTCAATCCTAAAAAATCTTTCTTTGCTCTTGATCAAGGTAAGCTCCTGGGTTTTATTGTTTCCAAAGATGGTATTTATATTGATCCTGACAGGATTAAAGAAATTTCTGAAATCCCATTTCCTCATAATAAAAAATCCATGCAGTCTTTTTTAGGTTAGATCAACTTTGTCAAAAGATTTATTCCTGATTTTTCTCAGATCATTTTACCATTACAAAGCATGATTAAGAAAAATTCAGTGTTTAAATGGGGATCTGTGGAAAAAGAAGCATTTGATTTAATCAAACAATCAATAATCAATGCCCCCGCTCTAAACACTCCTAATTTTTCTAATCATTTCACATTGTATACTATCGCATCCGATTCATCTTATGCAGCAGTACTCACTCAGATTAATGATCATGACCTTGAAGCACCGATTTCATTTTTTAGTTCAAATTTCCAGGGTGCAGAACTAAATTACTCCGAAGTTGAAAAACAAGCCTTTGTTGTATACAAAGCCATTAAACACTATAGGCCATTCCTTTTAAAAGCTCATACAAAGGTGATAGTTCCTTTTTCTGCAGTAAGACAATTACTGATCCAAAGGGAATTAGGTGAAAAAAGGGCCAATTGGGTTACAGCACTTCAAGAGTATGACTTGGAAATCAAGCCAGCAAAGATTGTGAGAGGTCAAGGTTTTTGCAGATTGTTAGCAGGAGCATCCAACATTCCAGAATCAGGTGATACAGAACATATGGAAGAAATCAATCAGATAAGTATTACCAATTCTGAATCTCAATATGCAGATTTAATCTTTTATTTGAAAAATGGATATGCACCTCCTAATCTCTCTTATAAAAACAAACGAACCATTAGATTAAAAGCAAAAAACTTCATAATCATTGATGATGTACTTTTTAAACAAAACTATGATTCAGTTTTATTAAGATGCCTAGAAAAACCTGAAGCACAAAAGGTTTTGCAGGAACTACATGATGGACCAGCTGGAGGACATTTTGGAGCTGACACAACAGCTCACAAAATCATTCATGCTGGGTATTATTGGCCCACTTTATTCAGAGATACTCACGAATATGTAAGGAAATGTCAAAGTTGTCAAACCTCCAGTGGAAGACAAAGAAAACCAGCTTTCCCTTTGCAACCAGTCAACATTGAGCAACCTTTTGAACAATGGGGATTAGATATCGTTGGGGAAATTTCTCCTCAGTCTTCTAAACAGCATAAGTATATCCTTACTGCTACTGATTACTTCACCAAGTGGGTTGAAGCAATTCCGTTAAAAACAACCAACTCTGAAGGAATTATAGAATTTATAGATCAATTCATCATTACCAGGTTTGGTGTCCCGAATACTCTTGTTTTTGATAATGCATCTTATTTCTCTGGTAATGCCATGTTTGAGTTTGCTATTAAAAGAGGTTTTAAACTAAAATATTCTGCAAATTATTATCCCCAGGGTAATGGTCTAGCAGAATCTACCAATAAAAATCTCCTTAAAATAATTAAGCGAACCATTGAACAGAATCATAAAAATTGGCATAAATCTTTAATATTCGCACGATGGGCAGATAGAATAACACAGAAGGCCTCCATAGGTACTTCTCCATTCAATCTTGTATATGGGAAAGAAGCAATACTACCAACCAATCTAGCACTTCCTTCTCTAGCCTTAGTACAGTTTATTGAAGAAAGCCCCTCTTCTTCTATCCAACTTAAACATGATCAAATTTTAAAATTAGAAGAAGAAAGAGAAAAGGCTAAAATTACTCATGCAAAACATCAGCAGATAATAAAAAAATCATTTGATTCAGCTTCATCTAGTTCTAAACAATTGCAGGTTGGTGATCTAGTTCTGAAATGGGATAAAGCCCATGAGGATAAAGGTAAACATACCAAGTTCCAAAAGATGTGGCTTGGACCGTTTCAGATCAGTAAGAAGATAGGCCATTCGACATTCATGTTACAAGATCTAACAGGAAAGAAGGATTCTCTTCCTGTTAATGGCCTCATCTTAAAGAAATTCTTCAATTGAGAAGGTATTTCCTTCTCCTTTAGTTCTAAAGTAGGATTTAATTTTTAGGATCATTAGGAAATAAAGTTGTAAGGTATCTTCTATTTTGACCTTTGTTGTATTTAAAAGTTGCTCAAAAGAAAGAACTGTTGATATTTACTTTTAAATAAATAGAAGTCTTGAACAAGATGAACAATTTCTAGGAAACTAGGTATAATTGCATTCTGAAGCCACCCTTCAATTTTTGCCAACTTTTCTCAAAGTTTAGAAGTATTGAAAATCATTTTATGTTTTTAAATTGGTCAACTAAAAGGTTATCAATATCAAAACAGAAAATAATCCAATTTCAGCATCTTCAACTCTTACCCTGTCATCCATTTGCTCTTAAGGAGAAAATTGTCCATCCCATTCACCAAAGTTTATGATTACTCAGAGTGTAATTCTAAAAATTTGATATAAAAGATAAGAGGTCTTATTACAAGCCTGCTTACCATGATCATAGGGAAATAGTTTAACCGACATTACCAATACTGCATACCAAAACAGGGTAATGGCTTAGAATTATAAGCAAGGGGTCTCATCACGAGCCAGCTTGTTCGGTTAGATTACTACTAGTGAATGGCATTGTCAAACAGCTGGCCACCAAACCAGGACAATGGCTTTTTATCTTAGAAAATAACAGAAAAAATAAAAGGAAATACAAAATATGAAAGCATATTTTGAATTCATTTTGTTAATCATACTCTCAAATGGATGGGATAATGGAAAATAACATGGTTAAAAGGTATCCCTGTCGAAACTATGAACGTTTGCTGGCAGCAGAGGCTCTACCTATGACAGATAAGTTAACCAAAAAGCTGCTTTGGAAAGGTTTTCTGTTTTATCATTATAAACCAATAAAGGCCTATTAAAAACTTAGAATGTATCTAATTTTAAACAAAGAGAAGAAATTAGCAAGAAATAGTTTCATATTATTCGGAATGCATATATACTTAGTTATATTAGAATTTTCTTTTTTGATTAAAACTCTATTTTTAAAAAAAAGTTTAAGTATTTTCATACTTTTCAGAGATAACTGTTTCTTCCAGCGAATCGCCAATTGTTGTCCTCTACAACAACCCCCCATTTCATATAATTTTTATTCATAATACCATAATATAAAATGGGACCCTTTTAATTTTTAATTGGTATCAATTTTGTATTATTTTGAAAAGGTCCGAACATGAAATAAAGAACATTACAAGAAACCTTTTCCATATACAAACCAATAATGACCTTGGGATATAAACAATTAAATCTTTTATCATTGCGATAAAGCGATCGCAAGATCGCATATCGCAATGACGGAGGAGACAGAACTTATGGAAACATTGGTTGGCACCGATGCGATAACACGCAATCGGCGATCGGCAATACATGCATACTTTAACATAGAGCCCCGGTCAATGCTCCCGATGCGATGCGATATCGCTATCGGCGATCGTAGATTCTAAGAGATGCTAACTTAAGAAAAGCGCCGTTTCTTCTCGATGCGATGCAATAAAGCCAAAGCACAAACTTCGAAAAAGCTGTTAAAACGGGGATATTACGATTAATTCGTATTAAAAGCCTTATCTTTATAATGAAGATTCACCTGCGCCCAACCGCCAAAACGGCCAAGGCACGCTTAAACAAATCATTTCAACAATAAACGACGTGATGGATATTTAAATGATTGACGGGTTTTTGCGGCCATTTAATGAAATATTAAGTTTAAAATCTTTTTCAGATTGAATTCATGGCATCATTAAGTTAATTCTTCATCACGCAATATATTTCCCCCGTTTTTGTTTTTTACTATCAATTCTCTGCGTTACGCTCATTTTTCTCCTGTGCAGAATTCTAAGCTGATAGATACAAGCAAAATGGGGAAGAAGTCCAAGAAAACTGCAAACGCTTCCGCCTCGCCAGTTATAGAGCAAGCCATCACTGATCAGGGAAACAAAAAGAAATGATTGATATCCGATACTACATGTTCTGGTCTTGGCAAAACTTCTTGGCAAAGTACCTATAATTTGATAGAAGCTGAAGAACCCAAAGCAACAACAGTAGAAGCCACAGTCGATACCACTCAGAAATCTGAAGGTACTTTAAAGGACTTAGCTAACTCTTTCCTTCATCGGATAGCAGCTCGGGAACAAATTCTCCCATACACGGATGTAGTAAGGTGGGCAATTGAGGAACTCCCAATCACGGACAGAACCTTCTGCACCAGAGATGGGAGAGTCTTCGGTTCATTCCAAGCTAATGATTTGAGGCAGATGTATCATTTGCCTGAGCCTGAGAAGAAGTACAACAAGGCATTTCTGGAGAAATTCCGAAATGAGAACGAAACTGAATCCGAACCCATTCGGAATTGGAGGCAGAATCCGGCAAAACCCAAGCATAAATCTTCCGGTATGTATTCTGTTGATTCTCTATGTTCTCCTTATTGTTATGCTGGGATCATGATGTGTAGATTATGGGGTTTGCACGACTCCTCTAATTTTACTATAGAAATGGTTCCTTTGATAGAGGCAGCGTGTAATAGTGAAATTATGGATTGGGGAACTATACTGTCCGATAAGTTAGCCACCGCAGTTATTGATTTCAGAGGCCAGGCCCGCATTACTGAAAGGCTTATTCCCCCATTCTACTACAGCGCTTATATCCTGGACACCCTGTGTTTTAATTCTGAATTTCCCGTGCTTGGCTAGAGGTGGACTCCACAAGACCCCATGCCCATTCACATATACCATCAGAAATTGTGGAAAACCTTCCATAGGCACCATTTATACCAAATCTGCAATGGCTTCATGTTACCCATTCATTACTCTATTTTTGATAAACCTGCTCCCAAGATTTCCTACCAAGCAAGGATTGATTTAACTGGCTTAGGGAGATGGTTTGCAGAGGAAAAATTTACTTATATAAGAATTTTTGGTAGCCAAGCCAAGCCTCATGTTCTTCCTCTGTACATACCTGATAAACTGCTGGCAAGGGAGATAGCCTATCAGATTATTTCTGAGGGTGTTACACAAACTCTAAAGAGAAATAAGAAGCAGGTCTGGCCCTCTTTTCCTCTTAGATGTGGTGTCTACACCTTGAATGATCTCAAACATGCAGAGAAAGAAGCTATAAAGATGAAATCATTAACTCTAGCAACTCTCCCTAATAGGCAATTTGATCCCGACAAAGTTCCCTATAATGCCCTTGAACAGGCCAAATTGGCAAAGTTTGATCATAAAGAAGATATGTTTGATGACCTGTTCTCCACAGCCGAGTCAATGTCCCAAGTTAGATCGCTGGCCAGGATGAAATATCAAGATGAAGGATTAGTTGAATTCGACAGACTTAGAGCACAGAGGTTGCAAACTCTGCCCCTAGATCTGTTAGCAACAAGCCCAGCAGCAGGATCAAGCGAGCCTGAACAGCGACATACTAAGGAACCTCTGGTTGTGACAGATGGACAGGAGAAAGTGCAAGAGAAAACCCAGACGAGAGAACAGGAACAGAGCACCATAAAGATAAATCAAGATACTCAAATTGATCTCGAATTGCTCCAGGAATGGCAGCAATTCGATTCAATTATCAACAATCCTAAAAGTTCAAAGGAAGCCCAAACATCAAGAGTAGCAGACACACAGGAGACCATTTCAGAACAAGTTCCAAGTGAAACCAGCAGCCTACCCAGTTCTAAAGGAAAAGAGATAATCCCAAAGGACCCCTCCGATCAAGTTATTTTGCAGATAGAAGAAATTCCTCCCTTGGATGTCTTCTATAGCCCAAAACACAAAGCTGTGGTAAAATGACAAAGGAAGAGGAAAAGGACTGATCAGCCTTCCCTGTTGCCAGAATTAACAGTGACGGGCAATGTAGTTTGGAAGGAGGAATTTGACCCCTCTGAGGACCTAACAAAACTATCACAATTTGCTGGAGCCTATTCGGCAGCAACAATAGATAAGGCATCGGAGGTGAGTCTTTTATTAAAAACAAAAGACCAAGATATTCTCTCATTACAAGCGCAACTATCAGAAGCACGGCAGAAGGCAGATCAGGCAGAACTGCAATTGTTAACACAACAGCAAACCAATAATCAATTAACTCAACAATTGCAGGAAGAAAAGCAGAGAATTGATCAGAGTGCAGTCCAGAAGCAAAAAGAGTTATCAGAGGCATTGGCACAACTCAAGACAACAAATGAACAAATGCTGAAGATAAAAGATGAGCAGATTGCTCAACTATCAGCCCAGCTTGAGAAAACAAAGAATCTTCCACAGGTAGCTGAATTCAGGGCAGAGGCAGTACAAATAAACAAAGCATTATTAACACAGATAAAGTTGTTATGTCAACAAATCGCCCAGGTAGAACCTTTATGTGACTTAACAACATCTCTAAGTAATAAATCAGCTGATGCTATAGCAGACTTCGAGCAGGCCGATGAAACAGTGACCAATTATCTTGAGTGGAAAAGTACTGAGGAAGGACAGTCAGCTAAATTGCCAAAGATCCTAGAATCACATAAAGAGATATTATTTATAGAATGGCAATCTCAGTTAAACAAAGCAGAGAGGGCAGTTTCCAGATGCAAATTAACCACAAGTAATTTGGTTGAATTGATTAATGACACTCTCTACTTATCTAACATTATTTCCCAATGTACTCCAGGTAAATTGACATCAGCGAAAACATTGGAGCAGTCATGTTACTCAGAGCTGGAGAAAACTGGCAGATTAATTGCAGGAATTAACAGTTTGACATGGGACACCTATTGGATGTTCTTAGTCAAACCTTACAGCCAGAGAGCCGCCCTCAAATGCCTCTCAGATGCAATCGGATGCATCATTCCTGAAATGCAGGACGCCACCTATGATGCCCAACTCAATTCGCGCCTTAACCGACCACCAGAAGCGGAGTCGATGCTTGCAATTTGCCAGCTCAGAATTAGAAATGAACAGCCTAAGTGATGATTCATGCCGCCGACTGCCAGATTGACATGATGGAGATATTCAAGATCGTATGATACCAATTAAGTAGGATTTTTCAGTTTCATAGATATTTAGATAGAATTAGTATTTATAGACCCTTTCATGCATTTAGAAAGGGTCGTAAAGTTTTGTATATGACTTAAAATCTGAAGTTACATTACTGTACTTCAGGTGTATTTTTTTTTATAAAACTCGACCAATTATTCTAATTTTGATAAGAAAGCTTTTATGCAAATGTGCACTACTGTCTTTGTGTGAAAGTATTTTTGCGTTGAAAGAAGAATCTCAAATAGCGATTGATATTGGGGAATGACTTGCAGCTCATATGGTACTATTATCTATGTCTGAATCTATTTCTTTTATATAAATTGTTGTTTGATTACTTTTGCTATCATTGGATATATGTATGTGTTTCAATAGTATTTCTGTATTCCTTCCACTATTGGATGTTTATGGTATGCTTTTCTTTCAATCATATATATGTCAATGATATAAATTGAGATAAGTGTAACAATGTTTTATCAATTACTTCATTCAACTAATTGAATGAAGTAATTATTATTTAAATAAATATCCTTGTTTATTAAATAGTGTCATCTATATGCCTATTGACAAACATAGATCATCAAGCGTTGCACTTAAGAATAGAAACTTCCCGGGATATAATAGTCATTTATATTTGTTGTTTATAGATTAAGTACTCCATTCATTATCACTTATTATCACTCATTCACCCATTTCTATTCTTTATCGGGAAACTGGTCCCATCATATCCAGTCGGAGCCACCATTCCAAACGGAAAAGGAGCTGTCTTAAGGTCCGGACCGGGTGGTTATCCCCCAATGTTGTTGCAGCGATTTTCGAGGCATCAACAGGTTCTCAAAGGCAAATCCATGACATCCTGAATGTTTATTTTTCCATATTTGCTAGGTTCTAGCCCTGGATAGAAATACTACATAACATAATCCCTCACTGTCTCTCCTCCAACGGTAGACCCTGTGAGAGAAATGGGAAAACCTCTCCTTGACAAACCTGTGAGAAAATACACATCCTCAACTGCTATGGACAACACTTGATTTTTTGTGTGAAATGCCTCTTTCGCCGGATCCCATTCTCGAACTAAGAACTCTAAGAGTTCTATTTTTTGCCTCATTCCCAAAAATTTGAAGTACTTAAGTAGCTCGCAATCTCTTAAGGCTCTTACAGTACCTGGATCATTCAAGTTAATCATATCTTTTTCTTCATGTTCTCTTTCTCTCCATGTAATCATCATTATAATCCGATGGAAACCTGAAAATCAACCATAAGATCCATTAGATTCCAATCATCGCAAAAAACTAGGAAAATTTTGGACACAACATGAAAACCAAAAACTTGAACTGCGCCCAACGCATTGCCTGGGCTGAGACAGTGTGTTGCACATGCAGGTACCCTTCATTGTACCTACTATGCAATGCAGGTTTCGACATTCAAGGGTGCGTTGCCCTCATTTTGGGCAGAATTTACCCCAGGGGCCTCAAAACCATAAAAATTTGCAAATAATGGAAATGAAATGAATACTGAAGGAAAGAGGAGGTTCATGGCACTAACCTGGATCAAACAGCGATGAAATTCATCCACAGAAATGACCGCAATCAATGACTGAAGTTCAGGGGAAAAATTAGGTTCAGAGCTCCAAAATGCAAATGGTAACTATGGAATGGTAAAAATGAATAGTGAAACTACTTTTTATAGTCATTTAATTATTTGCAAGTTAAATTTATTGCTATGACTATAGTTTTATTATGTTTTTATCATGAAACATTTATTTTTAATCCATTTGATGTTGTTCTAAATAGGAAATACAACTGATGAACATATTAGTCGTGCAAATTTATTCAAAGAATGACTTGACCACAAAGCATACTTTTTCTCCTTATTTTTCAAGCTTTGTTAAAAACGAAAAAGGATTTGAAGTGAAATTTTATCTCTTTTTTGAGCTTTGATAACAGTGAAAAAGGAACCCCTGGAGTCTTCTTTCAGCTCTTTTCAAACTCCGATAATGTGAAAAGATTGCCGAGCACTTGTCTTTTCGAGCTCGTTAAAGTAAATGAATTGATATCTACTCAGTATAAGTTTAACCCTTTTCTGGACTGAGATGGATTATTTATGAAAAAGGAATACCTTGGTTAAACATGACCAAAGAGGTTCTCTAAGATATTATTTTACACTTTTTCGGATTTGGATGACAAATTTACGAAAAAGAACTTTTTGGAGTTCTCTTTCGTCCTCTTTTTAAGACTCTCTAAATATGAAAAAGGACCAGGATATCATTTTCGTTAAGTTCGTTAAAACATAAAATAGTGACGGGCTTGTCAATCATGGCAAGAATCGAGTTTCATTCATAGCTAGACTCGTTAAATTATTAACTAGCGATACATTATTCGCCCGAAGGGTTGAATTATAGATCATGAAAATGTTATCCTCCTCAAGCTTGTTAAAAAATAAAGAGGTACTGGTTGACAAATGACCAAGGAAAATTTGAGAAAAGTAAGTAAAGTTTCTTTTTGGTAGCAAGTCGCTCTTGAACATGACACTTCTTTCACTCCATGTCCGTGACTGTTTGGGTTGGGTAATCATCTTCACGGTTCATTCACACCTATGGTTCATCATACCTTCACTTTGGTTTTGGGTCAATGTTGCCAACTCATCACAGTGTCACCGATATGTTCAAGAGAAGTCATGTAGTTATTAAAAACTCATCCATATGCAATACTCGTAAACCTTCATTTTCATGACCGTCATCCTTAAAAATTGCTATATCAAGTCATACCCTTTTCTCCGAAACCAGTAACTCCTGTTTTGCAATAAGGTGACTTCATGTCGAAAACAAATCAATATCTAGGAATTTCACTTAGAAACATCAGATTCCAGTACCATGAGGCTTGTTACAGCATTGACAAGATCCTCGCTTCCATACCTTTGACCAAAAGATTTTGTTTGGCGTTTGACATTTAATCATTTATTCACGCCTTACGAAATGTACTGCAGTACCTTGAGGACCATTGACATTAATGGTGGTTCTCTTGCATTTGTTAACAACTCACATCGTTGGTTGGTAATCAAACGATATCTTTCCATGTTCGAAGAAAAAACATATATTTGCATGGCTAGACTTGTACCGAAATGATCGAGTGAATGAGATAAGAAGACCCCGGATCTAGTTTCATCCATCCGGGCTGCAATTTTAGGATTGTTGTACACATCATATGTACGGTGACCTTGCATATAGATTGTCATCCAAACATGGGCCTATATTTGTAGTCATGTCTGCAACTGGGCAACATTCCAATGTAGACGACTTTCTGAACTATGTACATGTTATTATATTGTTTTATGTGTTGAACATGGGAATGCCTACCCTCAAAAATTATGATCAATAGAGGATATATCATCTTGTAGTGTATTATAATATTGATGCAGGTGACCACTCCGCTTCATTTCCATACTCGTCACAGTGGAAAGAATCTCAATCAAATGTTCTTATTATTTGGATCTCATGCTTTAGGGGGAAATTGTGATAGGTCAATTTGGGAACTATTCCCAATGACCTGGTTAACTGGGCATCATCTCCAGGACCAATGATCAAGGGTCTATCATTCCCTATCATTTCAGTTGCTACATGCCTTAAGACAAGAAACAAGAAAAATCAAGCAAGACTTTCATCAAGCAAAGGTTTCCATGGTTTGAAACTCATTATATAGCATATGAGATCTCACCAATGCAGGCTCTAAGGGGTCTAAGTGCGTTGCATATGCAGGTAGCCCCATGCAGGGCTACTCTAAAAAGCACTTCCCGACATTCACAGGTGTGTTGGTCACATTGGGAGTGAAATTCTCATTGTTCCGGAATCTCCACTTGGCTAGTGCCTTCTAGAAGAGTTCACATGTGTCAAGCTTTGGATCCAAGTGTCCATTTGACATCTACATGATTGGAAACATGTATTGCCTATTTTTGGAAAGTTATTGATTGCAAAACAACCTAAAGTTAATCTATAAATTGAACACAGATCTAAGTGTTTGAGAAGGAAGAATTTGAGTAGAGAAATGCTGGAGGATTTTCAATTGAGAGCTAGATTTGTGAAGCTGCTACTGAAGATATTTATACTATGATGAGGCTTGGGAAATTTGCTGGAAGGTCACTAGTTTGTAACCACTCCTTCTATCATCAATAAAGAGTACTTATTTTTACCTACATGCATCTGTATTGGCTTTGATTTTCTATATTGTAAGATCTTGGTTGATGAATGTAGTTTATGCTTTACTGATTTAGCTAACTAGCTTGAATAGATATCTATATTATTGCATCTTCTATTGTTTCAGTGTCCTTTCTTGCAGGAAGCATTCAGCTCACAAACCGTTTGAATTTGAAGCTGCAACAGAAGCGACATAAGGAGCCATTTGGAAGCGATTGAACAAGTAAGCCTCCAATCCTCTCTGTATATCTATTCTGAGTTAGGAGAAATAGTAGTATAGTCTTTCACCTGTTGTTCTAGACTAGCACCTATCTATGGAAACATAATTTATCCATAGATTACAATTCTGGCCCAACAATAGTGATCTTATTTTCATATGATTATAGTGTCTTCCATGCATATATGATGTTTAGAATGGAGGGAAAGATCTACAAGAGCATAGGTCTGAGTGTGTGATTCTTGATGTCTGCTTCATGTTTCTTTATTCTTATTTCAAATTATCTCCTAGTTTCACCAATGTGGTTGTTACTAGGAGCAATTGATTTTGTAAACTCTTTTTTGTAAACCCCTTTGAGTTGATGTTAGGAAATGATGTCCTTAACATTTCATTTTTTTGTTCATTTTTTGTTTTACTATTACCATCATAGATCCATTTAACTCTGGATCTACAAAGCACCAAGGGAAATCAAATATATTTTCATTTTAAAAGAGGTTTGCATCTCAAGAAATTTAATACCTCTTAGGGCTTGGTTAATGTGGATCTAGGTTGATTTTTTCATTAATTATAATTATAATTATACATATAATTATTTATTTTATATTTTGTTATATAATTTGAGGAAGTAAAAAAGTTTTATTGATAATTATCATTATAAAATTTTTATTTTTTAATTTTATTTTGACCTAGTCAAAATGTGTTTACTAGAAATTACAAGATCTACCTTTTATTATTTTTCAATCAGAGCATTAGTTAATCTTCAATTATTATCAGTGTTTGTACAATGATAACAGTAAACAAAAGGAACACAAATGCACACAATTTTTAAGGTGGAAACCCACTCTGGGACAAAAACCACCTAATGTTTTTCTAATAATTCTTTAATATTCAACTCCAATTGAAAATAAAGCTCCAACTTCCCAGAATCTAGAAAAGCATTCTTCTCTAGCTCCCACTGGATGGACGCTCCAATGCCAGAGATTCTTCAGTAGTCAACTGAACAGATGCCCAAACACCCAATGAGCTACAACTCACCCTACCACCACCCTACCACCCTATAGAAGAATAAAATAAGAATGGACTCCCATACTAGGGAAATGGTCCACTTTATAATGATATAAAATGATGTAGAAGAATAAGACACACTAGACCATAACCCCAACTATGAAACAACCACCTAATGATGATCCTAGAACTCTTGACATTGCCTCTTCAACTCTTGGCAGATAGACACTAGTACTATTTTTACAATAATGTATTTATAATAACCTAGTACCATGATACCTTTACAGTGACTGTATGCAGTGCTGCCCACTTGAAGAATTCATATGATGAACTTCTTGCTACTGTTTTGCACCTTGGTTGCTGCTCTTTTCATGCTACCCTTTGCTGCACCTTTCTTTGCTTTGCTGCCCTAGAAATTATGGTCCTTTGCAGCCCTTGACAACACATGATCTAGATTTTTCTTGCCTTCTATGAGCTCAATATTGAATCTGGTGTATCTCTGTGATTTTTGGTCCTGTAGTAGTCCTCTGATTCATATTTCCAATGCCACAGGTCTAAAAAAATTTGGATTCTTCAAGAGAGAATTATTCCCAATCTCTCACAATGCCCTAATTATGGACTGTTTCAGTAGAGCGAACTTGTACGACATGCCACGTGTCACTGTTCTTCCTTCGGCTTTGAAATTGATAGAGAGAAAAATAAAATCCATGCAATATCTGTTGCATTTTACATAATTCCAATCCGATACTCAAAGAGAGAGTTATGACGATTTTCCCAGGGTCACTTCTTTGAGATGAATTTCAGGAGCCTGCAAAAACACTGACGTCCACAGATCATATCTCCGTAAATATTGTGCACCTTGGTCTGAAATTTTTACAGGAGCTTCCTCAGGATTTCAGCTTCACCTCATAAAACGTTTAGCTTCTAAACCTTCGTATAAAAAAATTGAGAGCGAAAATGCTACGATGACTTGTTTCAAATGGCGAAATCCCTTGCATAAGGAGGATATGAGGATCACAATTTATATAAATTCTTAGGTTGAGAGGGGATTCAATAAGTGAACGTGGGAGGGATTTTAGGAGCTTAAAAAATATTAATTATGAATTTTCAATGATCCATGCCATAACCCCATGGGGTTTTAGCCCACACACTGGGGGTACAAACTTCAAACATGAATATCTCTCAAACCGTAAAGAATTACGTGCAGTGCCATATATCAACGGAAACATATCGACAAGTAGAAACCATAAAAATCATTATTGATCCAGAATATATTAAATTGGTGGGTCAAAATTCCTATGAAATATTGGGGTAGCCCCTGGTGCTGCTTGGGTTGACGTCAATGACAACCGCTGATCAAAAATCTCCCCCTTTGGCATTGATTGCAACACAAGTACTACCCCTACGATCATGAAACCTCTTCCTACAACATTCTCTCCCCCTTTGACATCAATGTCAAAGGGTAACTCCCCCTGACGCACAACCATCTTATGGACCTGTACACACTTCCACTCCCCCTTTATATTATGAATAAGGAAAATCTAATGAGAACTTGGGAGAATCCCAAGCGTCTGGAGAAGATATTCAAATGCTTCAAGAGGCAAAGGTTTAGTGAAGATATTAGTGATTTGTTCTTTTGTACCAACATACTCAAGTTTGATATTATTTTCAGTGACTTGTTCTCTAACAAAATGATATTTGATCAGAATGTGTTTTATTTTTGAATGCATGACAGGATTCGTGGAGATGATGATGGCACTGGTGTTATCACAAAATATGGGAATAGGCTCACTGAATTGTACTTGAAGATCTTGCAAAGTTAGTTTCATCCAAAGGACTTGAGTACAACATGCTACTGCTGCAATGTATTCTGCTTCTTCTGTAGATAACGAGATTGAGGTTTGCTTTTTTCTCAACCATTATATGAGACAACCACCTAGATAGAATGCTTCTCCACTAGTACTCTTACGATCATCAACGCTTCCTGCCCAATATGCATCTGTAAAGGCTTGAATAATGAGATTGTTACCCTTGAGATACCACAAGCCATATTCTTCTGCGCCCTTTAGATATCGAAGAATTCTTTTGACAACAATAATATGTGATTCTTTTGGTGCTGCTTGTAATCTTGCTACTTGTCCAACTGCTTGCATAGCATCTAGGCGGGAAGCTGTTACATATAGAAGAATACCAATCATATATTTGTACAACCTCTGATCCACATCCTTAGATGAGTCATCTATGCTCAATTTGAAACCTCTTACCATCGGAGTAAGGACAGGTTTGTAATCTTCCATTTTGAATTTCTTGAGAATTTCCTTGATGTACTTGGCTTGACATATAAATATTCCTTTCTCTTGCTGAGATATTTGAAGCTCTAAGAAGTATGTCATCTCACCAAGTAAAGAAATCTCGAACTCACTTTGCATATTTGTGGAAAATTTCTTACTTAGTTGATCATCGTTGCTACCAAATATTATATCATCCACATATACCTCAACGATTATTAAACTATCTTTATCTATTTGCACATAAATATTGCTATCAACAGTACCTTTCTTGAACCCTTGTTGACGTAGATATACATCAAGACGAGCATACCATGCTCTGGGATCCTACTTGAGACCATATAGAGCCTTCTTTAACCTGCAAACATAGTCTTCTTTTTCTGATAGTAGAAAACCTTCAGGTTGTTCGATGTAAACTTCTTCTTCTAATTCTCCATTCAGAAATGTTGACTTAACATCCATTTGTTAGACTTTGATTTTTATTGAACATGCATAAGCGAGAAACATTCAGATGGCTTCCATTCTGGCAACTGGTGCAAATGTTTCGTTGCAATCAATTCCTTCCACTTGTGCATAACCTTTGCAAACCAATCTTGCTTTGTTTTTGGTAACCTGTCCATCTTGATTCAATTTGTTCCAGAATGCCCATTTAGTCCCAATGAAATTTTTATCTTTTGGTTGTGGAACTAATTCCTAGGTGTTATTCTTCTTAATTTGATCTGATTCTTCATTCATAGCTGCTACCCAATGTTCATTCTAGCTGGCTTCCTCAAAACTACTAGGCTCAAAGGTCGCTAGAAAAGAAATGTGAGCTTGTTGTGACGAATGAAGCTGTCGACCTTCATTTATGTCACCAATGATTTGATTTGATGGATGGTTCTTTTGAATCCATTATTTTGTTCTCTTTGGAGGAGCTTCTTGTTGTTGTTCTGGTACATTTTGATGATCATTATTTACTTCTTCCTATTTGATAGTTGCTTCTTGTTCTATAATTTTATCTGTGTCTTTTTCAGCCTCTGTCTCAAGTTTCAAAGATTCTAGATCCTCATCATTATTTGTTAGAACACCATCTTCATCAAATGTAACATTTATTCTCTCCACTATCTATTTTCGTCTTAGATTATAACATTTATAGGCCTTTATTTTGTGTGAGTAACCAACAAAGATACATTCATCAACACGAAATTCAAACTTAACCAAATTTTGATCTTCTCTTTTGATATAACATTTGCTTCTGAAGATTCTAAAATATTTTACATTAGCTGGTTTTCCTTTCCATAATTCATATGGGGTCTTGTTGCAATTATTTCTGAGAAGACATCGGTTGATAATGAAGATTGACGTATCAATTGCTTGAACCCAGAAATTTTCATCCAATTTTGAGTCCTTCAACATTTCTCTACCCATTTCCTGTACGGTTATGTTCTTTCTTTCAGCAACTCCATTTTGCTGAGGTGTTCGTGCTGTTGAAAATTGTCTTTTTATTCCATTTTCGTCACAATATTGCTGAAATAATTTGGAAGTGAATTCTCTGCCATTATCTGATCTTAGACACTTTATTTTCAAATCAATTTCATTTTTGACCAACTCCTTGTAGATCTTAAAGCACTCAAATGCTTCAGATTTTTTCTTTAGGAAACTGACGACTATCATACTTGTATAGTCATCTATCATTAACATGAAATATAATTCTCCATCTAAGCCTTTTGTTCTCACATGAACACATAGATCAGTATGCATCAATTCTAATGGATGTGATGCAAAGTGTTATTTTGTTTTAAATTGTACTTTTGTCTGCTTTCCGTGCCGACAGGCCTCACATAGTGTGTTGGAAGGTTTTGAGATTTTTGGCATTTCTCATACTGCTTCCTTTTTGCTTACCCTGACAAGATTGTCAAATTTTATGTGACCCATTCGTTTGTGCCATAACCAACTTTCATCTTCTTTAGCTAGTAGACATGCTTTAGTTGCTTCACCTAGAACATATATGTCATTTGGAGATCGAATTGTTGTAGCCACAATTTTACCATACATGCCTTTCCTGATTTCACATTTTGTGGAGTTGAATAGCATTATGTGTCCTTGATCACACATTTGTCCAACACTGAGCAGATTATGATTCATTTTTTCAACCAATAGAACATTCTTGGCTATAACATCTTTTCTTCTGAGAGTGACGGTACCTGATCCTATAACATTTGAAGATCCATCATTTCCAAAGGATATGGTTCCATCCTTCTTCTTTTTCAGAGATACAAATTTCCTTCTATCTGCAGTCATATGCGTTAAGAACCCACTGTCAACATACCACACATCTATGTTGTTTTGAGCCTTGTGAGCGAGAGCACAATTATTAGTCTTCTTCTCCTTCCATGTTCGTTCATTCTATGGTTTCAAATATTCTTCTGGAGGATTTTCAAGTCTGCAGTCTCTAGCTATGTGTCCAAATTTCTGACATTTGTAACATTCCATATTATTTCTTAAATGTTCAAATCTATTGATGTTTCGTTGAGCCCTGGGAGGTTCATATTTGAAGGATCTCCTGGAATTGTATTGGTTCCTAGGGTACGTGCGACATTCTACAGCTTTATGACCAAATTTTCCACATGAATAATGTTATGACTCTAGTAAATTCTTAAGTTGTGGGATTTTGGATTTAAGTCAAAGGACTCTAGACGTAACCACAAACCTACTTCAAACTCTAGGATCTAGCCTTCCTAGGGTTCGGAGAGAGCTCTATCTTTAAAATTTATCTTTGTCTGATTTGTAGATACTAGGCTAGTTATTAATGGGCATTTTGGTTTTGATTGATTGTGTTGGTGAGAAAAAATCACTAGAAGGGATGAATAGAGGGAAATTTACTTATCCATTGGGCTATGGAGTCTAAATCAAGCTAGCAGAACTAGGATCAGGGCCTAAAAGGTCAAATGTCTTCAGGGCAAGATAGACAACCCTTGGAAATTATGGGAAATTATTTTTTGAGGTGATATAATCGAGATAAAGGGCACTTAAGGATCCTTTGATCTGGAAAAGGAAAGTAAAAGGTATAATTCAAACGGGAGTGAGAGCAATTAAGAATTCTCAACACCAAAAATCAGAGGAAAACAAGAAATGACAACTAGTTAAAAACAGGGTGCTTTTAACATGTCCTGTAGTAATACTCCTAGTTGTACATTCAAATTTAGAATTAAAACAAAAATGTATGCATGTAACAAAGAAATATTACAAATGAAAATTTTAGAGAGTACTTCACTCCAGATTTCTTATCACAGGGATCCCGAAGTATGATGCCAAAAAGGTGATCTAGTCTACTAATCAAAGTTGAAACACATAGCCTTCAAGTCAGAAATATGTCTATAATAACCTTCAGCAATTTTATTCCACACAAAATACTTCAAAGAGTGAAGTACTTATACAAATTCTAAACTAGAATATCTTGAAAAAAATATCAAGATTGGTTTACAAATATCTCCAACTGTTTTACATAAATAGAAATTAAGTAAATGGCACTCAAAACTAATGCATCTATTTGGCACTATTTTTTATGGATAGGTGATGAAAAAGAGGAGAATTCGAATTTTATCTCAACTCTTAGTTGATGATGAGGCATCCAAGTCACTAACTGTCTCCTTTCTTTGTGCATTCTGCTCCAGCGATTCTGCAAAATTGGGATCCAATGAGACCTTTGTATTTCTCAATCCGAAATATATATGTAAAAAGTGAAAGCGATTATTATAGATAAATATGTTTTTGAGATAAATATCTCTCGGTTCCATAAAATTCTGCTCCATCTGGTCACAATAAGCTCTGTAAAACGATGTGTAAAACAAGGTTTTGCAGAGTTTGAAAAATAGGCTGTAAAGATGTGCATGTATCTCTCATTCTGTAATAACTGTGAAAAAAGTGAGATAGGTTTTTGTAGATGAGTCTCTTAGGAAAAAACACCTTCTTCAGTTTTGTAACATGTATATTTGATTGGCCATAATCTCCTCTGCAAACTAATGACTTAACAGGAATTTTCTGTAAAAAGAGCTTTCAAATTTTGTTTAATATTTCCAAATCTATAATGGCTGTTAGAAAAGTGAGAGAGGTTTTTGTAGTTGGACACCTTAATAACATAAAAATCCTTCATTTTTTCAAACTTCATATTGGATTGGTTACAATAGTTTATGCAAAACAATTACCTAAACAAGAAATTTCTGCAAAAATGTCCCTTCTTGCTCTGTTTTCATCTTTTAATCTTACTCTTCTTTTAATTGTTTTTACTTTCACTTTGGATAAAATTCATTGTTGTTGAAAGTATTTTCATCTTTATTTACCATTTACTGCCTCCATGTTTTACTTTTACTGCTTTATCTTGACTGCTCTATAACTTTCTTTTAACCTTTACTGTGACTTTCATCTGATACACTTTAACTGTCTCTGTTTTCACTGCAAACTGTTACTGCTCTGTTTACTGTGTGAAATATTCTTGTTCTAGGAAAACCTATTCAAACTCATTTCCTTGTGAATTCTTGGAGTAAAACTAATTTTTAACTAGTATTTAGATTATTTTATCCATATTCTCCTTTTTCTAATGACCTGCAAAAATCAAACAATTCATTAATGAAATCTAGGTTTGCAAGGAGGCATTATGGCTTTGATGAATTGGGAAAACCTATGGAATGGATTTTGACTCTGGAAGTTTAACTCTGTTGGCACTAAGTAACTGAGTGTAACAGTCAGGGATTCTGAACATTGGTAAAAGAGTTTGAATCTTTCAAAGGGTTTCTAAAGGTGTGTAAAAGGCTAAATTTCTTCAATTTTGATTTAAATACAGATTGTAGTATTAAAATTGTAATTTTATCACGGTTTAGCAGTGAATCTGTTCTTTTGGGGGCAGATACATGTCTTTTTGTGGGAAAAATAGGCTTTACAAGGCTCAATTTCTCAGAAAATTGGTTCTTTTCAAATTGATAATAGGCTTGATTTCTTGAAAAATACCTGTTTTATGCAGGTATGAGTATTTTAAAATGGTTCTGAGGCATTTAATAGTTTCCTGGTGTCTTCTGGAAGTAATTCAGGACTTCAAACAATGGTAAATGGCGGGATTTCTTCAGGTTCTTAGAAATAAAACAGTGAAATTTTTCTTTTTTCTGAGTCGGGAAAGAACATATAATGAATAGGCACAGAAAGAGGGATCAACAGTGGATTCAAAAGGTTTAATGGGAAAATTAGGTTTAGTTTACAAGTAATGAATGATGGTCACATCGGGCGGGAAAGTGGTTTTCGCGTTTTACAAAGGCGCATAAAACTGGCGGTTTATCGCATTGCTTTTTAGTGGTAAGTAGTTTTGAGCCAAACTCACGCGATCAAATCAGATGAGGCCACGTGGAGGGGAGGGGTCAGCGAAAACCGACCATTTCGCGTGCCTTTTTCCTTGGAGCGGTTGTGCTCTTTTTCTATGCGATATCACTTCTCAACCGTCAGATCTGAAATGTGAATGCGAACGGTGAGGATTTGTTCAGGAGGTGCATGGAGCGGAAATGTGGGACCAGGTTTAATCAAATGCAGCGGAAGGGTTTAATATGTGTTTAAACCTTTTATAATAAAATCGAGGAATATATGTTTAAACATATATGTATGGGTTCATTTATGTATAGTGGTAGGATAAATGTTTATTGCAAAGGAGCTTTTTAAACAAGGTTTTTTAAGCCTTATCCATATATATATATATATATATATATATATATATGGCGTGTTAGGACTATTTTATTTTAAAACATTTGAAAAATGTTTAAAATATGAGGGCACGTTTAATTATATTATATAGTTTTCAACTGTTGAATAGTTTTCAGACTATAGGGGTGGGGTATTTCAATAGAGATAGGTTTAGACCAAGGGATTTGTTAGGGTGGGGTTTTTATTATGCGCATGTGGGGATAATAAACTTTGGTCTAAATGTAAATAATGGGTTTTGGGGGGTTAATTAAAATATAAGGGATTTAATAACTAGGAAAGGGTATTTCTTAGGGATTTAATAAAATATGTCAAAAGTTAATATGAGAGGGTAGTGAAATGTAAAACAAAATACACATTATCTCCTAGTATAACATAATAATCAAGCATTTTCTCATATTTATATTTCTTTCAATAATACTTAGGATAAATGTGATTTTGTGGGTTTTTATGAATGCTTATGAAGGGATGAAATTAATATTCTAGGGTTACATTTTTACTAAGAAAGAATGTGTGTTTACTTAGGAAAAAGGGGCTTTAATACATGAATGGAGGGTAAATGAGATTTTAGCATAAGAACTCAATATTTTTAACTAACCAGTCATATAGCCTTGGGTCCGGTCCCAACAAAAGTCAGGGAAATACTATGAGCCTGTTTGAATGATAGATTAGAATATTGAATACTCATAAGGGGAGGGGAAATTAGTGATTTTTCCCGATGATGTATTATTTACATGATTGCTCCACTGCTTTCTACCTACCTGATCTTGTATTTCTAACATTTTTTCTTCATTTTACAGGTGCATTTAGGCTTGCAACCTTAAACATTTTTCTTTCAAAGCATAAAACTAATTTAAATCTACCTTATTTCATCCGAGGGCTCAGATTAAATTGTTGAGCTTTTCATTATTCTCTAACTATCTACTGATTTGTCAAGTTTAAACAGTTTGACAAATCTTTATTCACTATCTAAAACATAAAATTGAAACATGGAAAGTTAAGATTAAACTGTTTAACTGATCATGGATTATGGCATTTATTGACACTCTGCACATAATCATTTATTCTTTGCAGTAAAAAGTAAAAGTAGTGGCATTTGAACTTGCTCACTTTCAGGTTTTATTTCTTTTCTTTTGGGGTATATATTTTTCTAAGTCCTTTGATCTTTCTTTTAAGACATTTTTAACCTCTTTTTAATTTTTTTATTATTTTTCATTTTTTCAAAATATGGGAAAACAACTTGTAGAATGAAAGGTATGTACATATTTACAAGACTTATCAAAGTCAATGAAAAATTTTATAAACCCTATTATTATAGGACCCTAACAAATAACAATATCCATAAAAAATATGTTGGTACCTGGATGGAAATATTCATCGAGGAATCGTCTTCCAAGGATGTTCTTGTGAATCTTATCCAATGAAGTCTGCATGCATGTCAGATCTCATAGGTTCATTGTATTTTGTTGTAGAAGGTCCTGCTTCTTCTTCTTTGTAACCGAGGCCAATTCTGTCGTTGTAAGATCGTTGATTATTGATGATTTCTTCTAATTCCCTTGAGCTGTTGGTATAATTTTGGACAATTTTTCCCTTCTTCACTTCCTTACGAAGTGAGACTACTTCGACTTCTAATGCTTCCCTTTCTTGGTTGCTTTCTTCCAACTTCTTTTGAAGTGACTCTTCAATACATTTGTTTTCTTCAACTTCAATTTTGATACCTTTAACTTGTTCTTCAAGAGTATTGGAACAGATTTTCTCAGCCTTGAGCTCTTTTATAAGCTTGATTGCCTCCTTAGAAAATTCTTCTATGGTCAACCCTTCTTCTTCATTATTTGATACCTCTTGTTTATTGTGCTTGGCCATAAACAATACTCTCTCATTGGCTTCTTCGTTATTAATATCTTCATCGGCTGATGAGATATCTTCTTTAGAGAGAAAGTTCCTTTTGGATCCTTTCCTTTTTTCTTGCTTGTTGAATTTCTTAAAGCCTTTCTTTCCTTTTGAGTTTCCATCACTTCTATTTGGACATTTTGCTACGAAATGCCCAACCTCACCATAGCCAAAACATATCAATGGAAGTTAACCTTTGAATTTTCCCTTACCAATTTTTAGTTTTCTCGTAAAGTAAACATATTCTTCATTTGAAAGACCTTCTCCATCATCTCCCTTTTCTTCACACTTGCAGGTGCATGTCTTTTCAATTGAAGGTTGTTTGTCCTTATTGGTTTTCTGAGATGCAATGAACGCATTTTCTAGATGTGAAGTACCCTCTTCTTCATCAATTCTCATTTCATATGTTATGAGAACTCCATGTAACTCCTCTTTGTTGAGTTTTTCCAGATTTGCACTGTATTCTAAGACTGATACCTTTGGGTTGAATCTCCCTCATAACGTTCTAAGAATATTTCGTATAATAGTATTCTCGTCAACTGGCTCTCCCAATCCTTCCATAGTGTTGGTTATTTCATCAACATATTGGAAGTATGCAGCAATGTTGCAATCTTCTTTCATTTTGAGTTGCTCAAATTTTGCTCTATAGATTTGATGCTTTTCTTCTGACATTTGATTCACCTGCATATATATTCTCAAGATTGTACCATACATTTTTTGTGGTTTTACAACCCAAGACCTTATGATAAGCAGATTCAATAATTCCACTAATAATAATATTCTTTGCTTTTGCATCATTTACCAAATTCTTCTTACCTTGTTCAGTCGTGGTTGATGTAAATACATTTTGAATAGTGTCCCATACTTCGTAACCTTGCACCAAGAGATAGACCTCAATTCTTCCATTCCATAGTGCATAATTATTTTTTTTGAACAGAGGTACACCATTCTTGGTATGCATCATGACCTCCTTCCAGTTGTTAAACTACTACTGAAGGAACCAAGCTCTGATACCAATTGTTGGAAATACTGAGAGAGGGGATGAATCAGTGTTCCTTTCAATTAGAGCATTAGTTCATCTTCAATTATTATCAGTGTTTGTGCAATGATATGAGTAAACAAGAGGAACACAAATGCACACATTTTTTAAGGTGGAAACCCACTCCGGGACAAAAACCACCTAATTCTTTTCTAATAATTCTTTAATATTTAACTCCAATTGAAAATAAAGCTCCAACTTCCTAGAATTAGAAAATATTTATTCTCCAGCTCCCACTGGATGGGCGATCCAACGCAAAATATTCCTCAGTAGTCAACTAAACAGATGACCCAACACCCAATGAGCTACAACTCACCCTAGCACCACCCTACCACCCTATAGAAGAATAAAAGAAGAATGGACTCCTGTACAAGGGAAAATGGTCCACTTTACAATGATATAGAATGATGTAGAAGAAGAAGATACACTAGACCATAACCCCAACTATGATACAACCACCTAATGATGATCCTATACCTCCCGACAATGCCTCTTCAACTCTTGGCAGATAGACACTAGTACAATATTTACAATAATGTATTTACAATGACTTAGTACAATGATACCTTTACAGTGACTTTATGCAGTGCTGCCCACTTGAAGACTTCATGTAATGAACTTCTTGCTGCTATTATGCACCTTGGTTGCTGCTCTTGTCATGCTACCCTCTGCTGCACCTTTCTATGCTTTGCTGCCCTAGAAATTCTAGTCCTTTGCAGATCTAGCTTTTTCTTGCCTTCTAGGAGCTCGATATTGAATATGGTGTATCTTTGTTATTTCATATCCGCAATTTGTGATTTTTAGTGCTGTAGTAGTCCTCTTAGTCATCTTTCCAATGCCACAGTTCTGACCCAATTTGGATTCTTCAAGTGATAGTTATGCCCAATCTCTCATAATGCCCTAATTATGGATTATTTCAGTAGAGCGAACTTGTACGGCATGCCACATGTCACTGTTTCTTCATTCGGCTCTAAAATTGATCGAGAGAAAACTATAGTCCATGCACTATCTGCCACTTTTTACAGAATTCCAATATGATACTCATATAGAGAGTTATTCCCAAGGTCACTTCTTTGAGATGAATTTTAGGAGCCTGCAAAAACATTGACTTCTACAGATCATATCTCCGAAAATATTGCGCACCTTGATCTGAAATTTTTACAGGAGCTTCCTCCGGATTTCAGCTTTGCCTCATAAAACTTTCAGCTTTTGAACCCTCGTAGAAAAAAATTTAGAGCGAAAATTCCATGATGACCTGTTTCATATGGCGAAATCCATTGCGTAAGGAGGATGTGAGGATCACAATTTATATAAATGTTTAGGTTGAGAGGGGCTTCAACAAGTGAACCTGGGAGGGATTTTAGCAGCTTAAAAAATATTAATTATGACTTTTCAATTACCCATGCCACAACCCCATGGGGTTTTATCCCACTAACTAGGGGTACAAACTTCAAACATGAATATCTCTCAAACCATGAAGAAATATGTGGCGTGCCATATATCAACGGAAACATCTCGATAATTAGAAACTATCAAAAGAATTCTTGATCCAGAATATATTAAATTGGTAGGTCAAAATTCCCATGCAATATTGGGGTAGCCCCTGGTGCTCCTTGGGTTGACATCAATGACAATTGTTGATCAACAAATATTTGCAAACATTTACATACCAAATCCCCCCCATACCTTCTTGCTTTAGATTTAATTTAAAAAATGTTATAAAATAAAATACAAATAAAATATGTATAAAATATTTTTATTTTGAAATGAGATATGGTTTTTAGACATGCAGTATTGATTAGCCATGGTATTGTAACAAAGATGATTTACAAGTTAATAATATCCATGCTAAAATGGGGTAAATATCCATGGTTAAGAATCCTATTATATTGTGAGTATTGAGTTTTTATGTGCTTCTTAATTAAATTTAAATATGCTACATAGTCATTATTTTAATTTCTATGGTAAAATTAATCTTAATTTATAAATACTATTTATATGTTATATATTTTAATGTGATAGGTATATTATGATTTTCTTTTATCTGAAAAATTGTTGGTATTTTTATTAATAAAAATAAAACTACAATATAACAAATTGAATTTCATTTCTTTAATTAATTTTAACATTTTATTATTAATTGAGTCAACATTTAAATGTTTATACTCATTTATGGACATTGAAGCATATCCCCTACACTGGTTGTATATTACTTTTATCATTTTATTATTTTTTAATTGAACTCACATGTAAACATTTACAAACATATACACCACTACATCTCCCCATAATTTTTTTCTTTTAGATTTAATTTTAAAAATCTTATAAAATATAACTTAAATATAATGTTTATAAAATATTTTGATTTTGAAATGAATATGGTTTTTGGGCGTGTAGTATTTATAAGCCATGGTATTGTAAAAAATCATATTGAGGAGTTCATAATTCCCATGGTAAAGTGGGGGGTGAATATTCATGGTTAAGAATCTTTTTATATTGTAAGTTTATTGTAAATTATTATAATAAATCTTATTATAAATAGATAAATCTTATTATTATTATTTAAAGAAAATTCTTAATTTAATTCAACGTGAAAACAAGGAACAAAATTACCTTAAGCATTTGATTATGTTAGCCTATCCGTTGATGTATAATCAGAAGAAAAAACTATAGAAACTTACATAATTTTTGGGGCTAAGGGTGATAAAAATCACTTAGCTTCCCCTTTTTACCTTTATTTTTCTCCACCTTTTTCTAGACTCCTTGATTGAGGGTTTTGTAGAAATTATACAAAAAGCTTGTAACAATGTACTAAAGCTAGATATTGAATCACTTCTACAAATCAATTACGGAATTAAAAACACAATCGCCAATCACATGAAGCAAAGAAGAATCAATCAAGCCACAACACAGATAATTTCCTGGGGAAATCTTGCTGCTCAAAACCCCACTATCTTCTATTGTATATTCAGCATGGATACATGAAACAATTACATACAACTCTTCTCACAAGAGCCCTCATGTACACAGCTAACTGTCTCACATTGTCCTGGATAAAACTGACCAATACTTAGCCAATTTTCTGCCTCCTGACAGCATGCCTTGCTTGCGCGATCCTTGATGAATGTAATCCCTATTATTTAGGAATTTTAGCCTTCCTTGATTGCGAAAGGATCATGGGAAATCCAATGGGTGTTTGGTTACACGAGTGCAACCCAATAATCCTACAATTGATAGTCAACTTCCCTTTCACCTAGACCTCAACTGGATCTCCACTGGATCTGACATGCGTGCAGCTAATAATAGTAAATCCTTAGTTGCATGTGAGATCATTGATTGTGAATTAATTAATATTTAATTCACTGGATATCTCACTAGTGTATCAAACAGTTACAACTAGCACAACTGAGTTTAAATCACTTAACTGAGTTAAACTGATTACAACATGCATTAACTAATGCACCACTGCACTTCCAACACTGTTACAACTAGAATTACTATGCATGCCTCACCAACCACCCTCAACTCGAAATTCATGAGTTAACTGAGTTTATCACACACAGTTAACTATTACAGGTTATTTTGAGATTAGATTACATTTTATTTCCCATCTTAATTAAGGGATAACTAAAATAGGCGTGCACCAAATTTAGCCCACACCATTGTATGTGCTTCTAAGACCTGTGGCCCCACACTAGTGTAGGTGTTGCTTGGTCCTCCTAGTCCCACACTAGATTAGGTGCTGAAATTTATTTTCGAACTTCAACAGGTTCTTATTACTATTGTCAATTGAATACCATCTACCTTCGAGGAACTTTTTTGTCTAAGTCTAAGATCTCAAAGACATGGGATCTCTTTATGCCTCTTGATTCCTTTTCAATGGGTATTCCTTCTTTTTGCTACTCTGCTACGATGATCTCTATTGATTCAATACCCTTTTGGCTAAGATCCATTATTCTTGACCAATTCCCCATTTTTTCATTTCATTGGATGTTAGATTGGGTATGTGCTTCTATATTTGGAGTGTTTTCCTCGAGCTCTTATTTTTGTATTTTGAAGAGTCAAGAAACTGCCATCACCTTGGCTTAGGGGCCTGCCTATTTTTCCTTTTTAGGGCCTTTTTTTCTTTAGGGCAGGTATTCTGCAAATTTCCTGTTTGAAAACAAGTTTGTCATCTTCATATCGTATTCTCATATTCTAACACCTATGTCAACTGAAAGTTTTCATGTTTGATAAGAATATGGCCAGGAATAAATTTGTTAAGGTCAATCTCTACGTATATCCTAGAAAATGTAAATACATCATTCAATGTTCTATTCGGATCCATTTTTTTGTATTTTCCCAAAGTATTTCAGATATCCTCCAAATATAATGGTGTCAGAAAGGAAGGGGGTTTGGTAATCATTGTTACCACCATGCTTGTAACATCAAAATCTGAAAATCATGGGGTAACAAAAAGAAGGACTCTACCCCAAAATCATGGCCCGTCATTTAGAAAAAAATTCATATCTTGTTTGTATCAAATTGTATTATAAAAAATCCTTTAGAGGATAAGTAGAGATCGTAGTTTGTTCTCCAAGAAGAGAACACCCACTAATATAAGTCTTTTGGTATCAACCAGAAACCATCAAACCCACATATTAATGCCTTAGTTTGTAAATAAACGAAGTGTTATTTTACCTCTGGTGTTTTTATGTCCATAGTTAGTACCTTTTCTATTTTCTCAACAATGTAAGGTCCTAAGAATTTTTGGGTCTAATCGACTAGAGAAACGGTCTTCCCTTTAAGTACATCCTTGAACGAGGTAGATCCATGTTACTTTTCATTGAACATGTTCTTTTCTAAGGTCAATTACTTCAATTATTCATATGAGCCCAATATTAATTCCATTTCTTTCGATAACAATCACGTAAATGTTATTTCATTTGTAGTAATTGAAGAAATAACATAAGTAAACATATTCAGAGGAAAGCCAAGAAAAGAGAACACAAGAATTGGCACAATCCATTGAGAAACCCCAAGATGGGTAAAACCCTTGATCAAATATTCTTATTATTAATATCAAATGTTCAGCAAAGAGAGAGAGAGAGAGAGAGAGAGAGAGAATACAATCAATTTCAAGTTTGACTTGCCAATATGATAACCAAAACCACTGACCATATGCCAAATATACAACCCATACAATTTTGTAACTTTTTCTTAAAATAATAGCAGACAAGATCTTCCCTAACCAGTATTCAAAGTCGCAACAAAATAAATTCCAAAAGGATCTCAGTTCTAGTTCACTTAATACGACCTCCTTTTTTTATTATGATGAGCCCAAGATAGTCCCAGAATGAGCAGTGGAGCTTTGTCAAAGAGATGAAGAATTTTGTGGTCAAATGTCTACAATTAGGGCTTGTAGACATATAGCCTAGATAACCCATATCTTGTGACAATAGTTGCGGTCCTCCCTTCAAGAAAATATGATTACACTCGGCTATAGTTCTACGCTACAAACAACTCCCATCAAGGTTCCACATCAACTTGTGCATGGGGTTTAGGACTGTGGCATATTCTTCTCCTTAGAACAACCTTTCAGCCCCCTATCCAAGACTTACAAGTCTTGCGGTCCCCCTAAAATGAGTACAAGAAGATGAAACCTTCTTAACAAAGGAGAGAGATCACTAAATTCACTTCCCCGACTTGCAATTGCCTCTCTGCATCACGCTCGGACCTATGGAAGAGATAATACACAAAAACATCGACTAGAGGTTGGACCAAAATGTACTGAGGAACCTATTGTCCCAGTCTAATATGATATACTATGGGATCCTAAAGTGTAGCCACACTCGTTAAAAGAAGATTTTATCAATGGCTTCTGTTGTGATATTCTTCTTGCAGGCCTCCATAATGGCCATCTTTGAGAATCTCTTGACGAACACAAAACACAATCATTTCCATACTTAGTAGAAGGAAGGCCTGACATGTAATCCATGGAGATGGATTCCCAAGGTTGACTAGGGGTAGACAATGAATTATAGAGGCCTTTCTTCTTGATGGCCAGTTTGGAAATGGCACAAGCAGTGTAGGATATGATGTACTTTCCGACATCTTGTCGAAGGTTCAGCCAATAGAAATAATTTTGTAGTATTGCCACTGTTTTCTCGACCCCAAAGTTCCCAGCGGCCCGACTGCAGTGCACTTCCAAAATCATCTTGGCACGCTTGCTTGAAGGAACACAAAGGTGTCCCAGGTGACATAGCAGTGCATCTCAGAGGTGAAAATTTAGAACTTTCTTACCCTCCAAGAGTGTCCTGTATGTGTGGCCGAATTCTGGATCGATTTTGTAGAGAAGCAGCCAATCAGAAGTCTCGTACCCACAAGTCTCGTACCCACAACAGTTAAGCACAATGGTTAGCCATGATCGGTGGTTAGCTGAGGAAGTATGAAACATTATTGGTGCTGACATTATTATACATGATGTTCAAATGAAATTGTTGCAGGTATGTGTACCACTTTTGATGGCGATCATTCTGCAACTTACCTTATGTCTGTATGAACTGAAGGGGTCGATGGTCTGTGTGGATGATCGTTTCCTTCCCCAAAATGTAATGCTTCCATTGTCGGCAAGCCTACAAAATGGAATACAACTCTTTGTCATAAGTGGGATACTTCTGGACAGTGTTGGAAAGTGTATAATTGTGATATGCCACAAGATGCCCATGTTGACTATGAAATTCCCTAATAGCATAGTCAGAGGCATCTGTATCAATCTCAAATGGTTGTTGCAAGTATAGTAATGTGAGAACTGGTGCAGAGAATAGACGATGTTTCAACTCCACAAACACCTTCTGTTGAGATTCAAACCAAAATAATTTTTCTTTCATTCATCCCTTGATGACTTGACTTAAAAGCGAAGTGATATGAGAGAATCCCAACACGAAACTGCGGTAGAAATTGGTAAGACCCAGAAAGCTTTGAAGCTCTGTTAGAGTGATTGGGACTAGCCAATATTTAATTACTTGGATCTTGGATGGATCCACATGTGCCCCCCGCTCATCAAAAATGTATCCCAGAAACTAAACCTGGGTCATGCCAAAATTAGTTCACTTCTCCAAATTGGCACACAACTTATGTTTTCGCAGTGTTTGGAGGATATGTTGGAAGTGGTGGAGGTGCTCTTCCCAAGTTTGGCTGAAGATCAGTATGTCATACAAGTACACCAATACAAATGAGTTGGTGAATGGCCGCAAGATGCTTCCATCAGCATCATGAAGGTTGCGAGAGAATTTGTCAACCCAAAAGGAATCACTAGCCATTCAAAAAGGCCCTCCTTGGATTTGAATTCTGTCTTACACATATCGGAGGTTTTGATTGATACTTGGTGATACCTGAAATTTAAGTCGATATTTCTAAAATATTTTTCCCCCTTGATTTGGTCCAGAAGGTCTTCAATCTGTGGGATGGGGTACCTATTCCAAACGGTGATCTTGTTTAGTGCATGATAGTCAATACAAAGTCTCCAAGTCCCATCCTTCTTCTACACCAACATGATCGGGCTCCAACAAGGTGATGAACTCGGTCAAATGTGACCTTTCTGTAGCATCTCCTGAATATTCCTCTTGATTTCTTCATTCTCCGGAATAGGGAGTCGATAGATTGGTCCATTACATAGCGGCACACCTGGGGTCATATTGATGGAGTGATTGACCCGCCAGTGTAAAGGCACCCATGTGAGTGAGGTGAAGATGTCACCGTACTCGTCCATGACCTTGTCCATCTGTTGTTGTCGTGCGGAGGAGCCCTATTTGGAGGTCGTGGCCGCAGTCTTCTTCTTTCCCTGAGGGCGAATCATCAGGAAATCAAATTTCTCGGTTTTGGAAATGAACATACTGCATTTTTTTGCAGTAACCAAAGAGATGGAAGTAGGTGGTGCTATTTTTGGTATCCTTTACAAATTATTTCCCAAAGTAAAAATAACAGTGTGAGGCTTGGACTCATACAAAAAATGTCGTTTCCACAAGTATGGTTGGCCTAATAATACATCACAAACATCAACAGGAGTAATGCCACATAATACCTCATCTGTGAAGGGCTTGATGTTGTAGGGCAAGCGACATTGTTGGTTGACGCAGAGATCTCGTCCTTTGTGAAGCCACCCTATGTTGTATGGTTGTGGGTGTGTTGTGCTCAGCAAACCTAGATGCTTCATGACCTCTGATGAAATGAGGTTCTTTTGGCTCCCCCTTTCAATAATTAACTACAACGTGGAACCCTTTACCCACATCTAGGAATGGAAGAGGCACTCCCCCTCCTTTGGATCTTTCGGTTACTCCTTCTAGATCTTTGTGGTGGAAACAGTGGCATTGGGATCCGCATCGGTAATCCACTTCCCTTTGTCATTCCCCTTGTCGAGTTCTGATTCGGAATTGAAGCATTCATTTGATTCAGAAGCCGTCAGCTCAGCCACCAATGATTGCTTGGCCCGACACTCGCTCGTGTTGTGAGTGGAGCTCTTATGGAACTCACACTACATTCCTGTTTCCTTCTTTGGCTTTGCTATGTTTTTCTTTTCTTGTGGATTTGGCGAGTTGTCTTGGGCTACCCCACCTTGGATTTTCCATTTGTTATGTGGTTTGGGGGCACCTTTCCCTTGCTTATGATTCACAGATCCAAAGTCTCGCTTCTTCTATTTGAATTTATGAAAAAATCTTGGCAACATACCGATATGTTGCACCAAGCGAGGAGATGTCAGGGAACTCCATTTCCTCCTGAATGTATATGTGCAGACAACTATGGTACTTCAACACCAAATGTTTCTTCGAATATTTGATACCCAAATTTGTGCGCACGGTATGGAACATATTCGTCATCCCATGCACATCTTGATCCCTTTATTTCCGCAACGTAGTCCATTGTATGTACTTGTACTCATAGCTCCCTATGGGATAATATTGTTCCTTGATGGCGTCTCAAAAAGAATCCCAAGTGGGTGCGGTTGAGAACAGAGAGGGTTCCCTCTCATCCTTTTTCTCACAATAGGTTTCTCACCAGTCCTTGACATGGGGGGCACGGCTTTGAGGAGTGAAAAAGTAATCTTTTCCCAATTGGAAAACTCATGAACCAATAAATATCCTTCTAATATATTCAACTATCTACCTATGATGTCTGCATTTATTTGGCCCTGAAAAATGGGAATGTGAAATTTTACTTGTACCTTAAAAGGAATGGCACCTCCAGAGTGGCTGCTGGATACAGATGCGTCATCGGTGGGTAGTCGTTGAAGGATCTGGGAAAAGCTATCCATCGTCATTTTCCTTTGTTTCTTGAGGGCCTCCTTGAGCAATATTTTCATAGGATCTCTGGCTCCCTCCTCTTTATTTTCTTCTCCCATGGGTAGTCATCGGGGTTTGCGAGGCTAATCTTGGAAAGGTTCAACTAGATCGAGCCCTAAATCCTTATACCCCGACCTCGTTGGGGACATGCAAAGAAGGATCGAGAAAGAGCCGACCGTTGATACCACTAATCTGGACTTACGCAGGAATGAAATAAAATATAGAAATACACATAAACACAGAGATGCAACAGAAATAAAACTTCATTTCATTAATATCAACTAATTGAATTATGGTTACAGGTAGAATGGAAATAAAATAGCTAGGGAACTGGTAGCTTATCTCTGAGAAGAGATGTGGTGGCTACAAGACTCAGAACTGTGTTAGAATGAGGCTCAAGGGCCTCTTTATTATTGAACAACATAGGAAAACCCTAACCTTGGGAGATGATACGCCAATATTTTGTGAGCCCCGTTGAGGTTAGTTGGGAAAGCAACTTCCCGAGGCCATAACTTGGTCATATTATATCTATTTGACACGTATGATATATCATCAAAATTATCTCTCTGAGTACTACGGGTTTTCCGTCAAAAAAACGTCGTTTAGGGTGTCAAAACTGCTCCGGAAGTTGAGGACCCGAAAAACTGCCAAAAATAGTAAATAATGCTATAAAAAAGGAAGTTGATGAAAATAACTAGAGGTCTAGGTGGAATAGGTGGGTGGCCACCAATATCCACCTGGATCAGATACTTTTGTCTGCAATCGTAAATCCTGTATAACAATATTGAAATATCCAATTACTATTTTTAGTGCAAGTGAAATAGAAATAGCAAGAAGTCAATTAGCGATTTTATGAAATGATGGATTAAAAAGGTACGCATATGCAATGCGACACTATAATTTAATTATACCTATACATTTTATGGAAAAAACATGGCATTATAGAAATTATTATAGAGGTATCTAAATAAGCAATTTATACAGGCAAAAACAAATACCCCCAGTTAAAGTGTCAATTGAGGATTTGAACAGTCGCAGAATTGGACATTTTTTTGAGAGACATAATGGTTGTTTATATCACATTTCTTGATAAAGAAAACAAAATACATCGAATATTGTGTGTTGATTTGATAGATGATAAATAAATGACAACTATAACATTAACTATACCTACACACTTGATTGAGCGACATGAAGTTTTTTTTAAAAGGGAGAAGTATATAAATTACAAATTTCACAATACTGCCTAAAACTATTTATGATCGTGGTGACTGCTATAAAATAATTTCCCTCGATGAATCAAGCATTATAGAAACCATGCCTAAAGTTTGCAAAGAATATTGTTTCATTTCATATACAACCATTAAGCATTTTGCAGAAAAGAATAAAATGTACCCAATTGGTACAATCGTTGCAGTTGTTACACTTTCCAAGAGGGTTGTATTGCACTACATACTGCATATCAACGATGGAGATTATGAGAATGAGAATGCAACAGTATGTATTTTCATATCACTTATTCTTAATTTTTAATAGATAATATGCATTAAATCACCATATAAATATTGCAATTTGTCTCTTGCAGTTATAATTGTTTGACACATATGAACAATAATTTATTTCAATGGAACAACAATTGAAAAATGAGTGTTTCCCCTGATCCTTTTCAAGAATATAACAAAAAGGAAAATTTTCAAAGAAAAAATATTTTGAACAACAAAATATCATAACTCAACTTAACACAGGTGTGGTAAAGAATATCAAGAAACTAACTATATCTACTAATGTTGTAAGTATAACAATAATGATATTTTTCCTAAATTTGTATTTCATATATAATATTGTACATTAACATTTTAATATCTTATAAATAGGTCGAAGGTATGTTGATGGCATCAAATTCATATTCAACTCCATTTGAATCTGTTTGTATATCAGTTCATCCACACCGATCAACAATGGAACAATCTGTTGTCCAAAATGAAATAACAGATTCCCTTTCGTATACAGACATTGTATAAATGATACAATACAATCTAGCGCAAACAAAATTGCGCATTGCACCATTAGGGAGCCCTTACTACATGATTTACTTTTTGGTTTAAAACCCACGTCATCTGAGGCACATCTACAACATAAAGATACCACTGTATGCATGTTACGTGATCTAAAAATTCTCAGCAGGTTCATACTAAATGAAGGTAGTGTATGGTTGCATGTCGGTTGACAAATGAAAGGTGCACTAGCATATGAAGGGTGATAATGTTATGACTTATGTTTTAACTAATTCTTTGTTATACAGATCACATAAACCATTGACATGGAAACTATTGGAATCCAATAGCTTGCTCAATGCCATTGACTATCTTCACTTACACATCCAACAAATTCAAAATTCATCTAAATTTGTTTCTTTATATTATGGTATTATTCTAATAGAACCGTTTACCTTGCAATTTCCTCACATTTACCAAGAAAGTGTACTTATGACAATACTCTTGTAAAATATTTTTTTATTATCATAATCTTGCATAATTTTTTCTCATTATCTTTATGCTTGATGAAGTTAAGGAAAATTTTCCTATTTTCTTGTCTAAACCCAATTCTTGTTTCCCCCTTTTCTTTAATACTTGAAAGTTGCATTTAATCATGAACTAGGTACTATATCACCAATATCCTTGAATTACTTGCAGATGAGTTTGATCTCTAGTAGTACTCTGAAAATTTGATAGTTTTTCCCATCTGGAAAGGAATTGTTCTATTTTTATGCTATTTTCACCCCTGCACATTATAAAGTTAATGCTTTCCAATATTTTGGAAAAATAAAACAAAATTGATCTACGATTTAATTTTTGGTTAAAATTCCATAGTTGAGTTGTTTTATACCTATTCTGATTTCCAATTTCATATAATTGTTCTTGTTTGAAACCCAATTAATATTTATGTAATTTTTACAAGTGTTTCTCTGAAATTCTAAAATTCATTATTTTGGTTTTGAGCATTCCCCACTCCTTTTATCAAATAGTAAAAAATTCCTACCTTGAAAAATTGAAAGTAAGAGAGCTTGGTTTTGGCACCTTTGGAAAAGTGTATCATGGATTATGAAAATATGTAGGTTTCTACTTTATATGATTCCCAATATGCAATAAGTGGATATCCTATACGCTATGATCACTTCTCTTTTATTTCCAACGATGGAAGGATACCCCAGTCATGGTGCAATGCTAATGGATTTTGATAACACTGTGGCTGCAAACATGAATGCATGGGAAGATACTATAGTTTCACATGTTGTAAGCCTTATTTGAAATGGTCAAATGTGTAAGCTTTAGTCATAGTAAGTTCCATGCACATGACTCTGTCTACTTACTATGTTAAATTTTGTTTTTGAATATTTTCAATCATGAATCATCATGACGCACTAATGAAAGTTGAAATTGATTTTTCCATAGAATATATCGTTTTAAATTCCAATAGTTTAGATGTTACATAGGTCTCATTATTTCATAACTAGCATATGTATTTAGTACTTATTGTCCATGTTGGTTTTCCCATTAATAACTTCTTGAATCCTCATTTTAGGTTGAATGGCCTTGCATGCAAAGTGTTACAATGGTACATGTGTAGAATGGAAGGTTATTTTTCCACAAACATTCATAGCATATCTAGCAGATGTTTAATTGAGGTGAGAGGCCACTTTGTAATGCCATTTTCCATGTTATTTTTTCTTGAAAATGTATTTAGGATCTGGTCTAACTACAATGCAGAAGTACAGGGAGAGATGCTTGGTGTAGGGGGCAGGCTTAAGTTGCTAGGTACTCCCCTGTTATGGAGGTTATTCCTGGAGGTATTGACATCCATCATTGTCACAAGTGCATTTAATTTTTTCATGAAGACCTTGAATGTCCTCTGGTTGGTTATCCAGGGTTTGACATTAATTTCTTTTGCAGGGTTACAAAAGTTATCCATTGATATTGTGTTGTAAACGTTGTGACCAATAATGGAAAAATATTTGTAGCTAATTTTGTCACCATTTATCTTCCTCTTGGTGTGCTAAAATCAAACTTCTTAAAATTAGAACCATGCTTTCCAGAGTCGAAAGAAGCAACAATTGTAGATTTAGGGATTGGAAATAGGAAAAGGTCACTTTATTCTTTAACAATGTATACTAGTTGAATGTTAAATTCATTGGGATTGTTGGGAAATGGTTGTATCAAATGCTACCAAAATTGTTGTTGTAAATGGAACATATCATGGCATCCCTTCTAGTATGTCCCTTGTGATGCAATATTTTAGTTCACCACTAGCTAGTCCAGTAACACTAGGGTCTCTAGTAATGGTAGCAAGTCTTCCCGCAAGACCAAATGAGAAAATTTTTTTCCTTCCATTGGGGTCGAACAAGATAATATAAATAGATGCTTATTCCATGTTACATGCAAGAAATTAAAGGGTCCATGATATGATATTTCCTTCTTTCTTCCAGGAACTAAAGTACAATAAAACTAGAAAATTTGAATTATTTCACATTGTCGGAGATGTGGCTGAGTTGAGGTAAACATTTTCAATTTATTTAAATAATTTTGTTTCTAAACATAATGTGCCTTTTTAACCTGTTAAATATTTTTGCTTCAAATTAATTAAGCATATAATCTTTTTTTCTTGTTTTGTATCACTACTAATCAACATGAAAACACATTCATGCTATGGAAATTGGAAACAACTAGCACTGAAGAGAAAGCATTGGTTTTCCAAAAACTGTTGTCCCAACTCTCATCAGTAATGGTAGATATGTTTTCTAACTATTTTATACAAAAGGTGATAATAGAGTTGAGCAAAAGTTTGTGGTTTACAATTTGCATGGTGTTGCTTGACGTGCATCACGTTTTATAATGGTTGAAACTGCTATTGAAATTTTAATACTTTTAACTTCCAACAGTAGAGGGTACTTCTACATATTGAAATCTTTTGGAAATTAGATGCATTGTTTGTTGCAATTCAAATGTAATTAAAAGTTTTTTTCATTGTTTGACCTTATAAATATTCGTATGGTGAAGCTTGTGTCACTACTTATGTCAATGCTTCAGGAAGGATTGAACCCTTGAAAGACACCACTACTCGATGAGATTTGCGCTAAGGGTTAATGAGGGTTGATGAGCTTTGAAACAAGGTGAAGGAGTATGAATATTGAGATAGTACTCAACAATTTGAGTTAAGCCCCTCTATTTGGGCTTCCTTGTTATTTAAGTATCCTTTTTTTATTATTTACTTTCATATTCTCAAGTATTGAAACTTGAACTAGACATTTGAAATTGTTAATGTAGACCAGCAGATGCAACTCGTTTCCTCTCAATACACCCCCATAGTTTCCATGTCATATAGGTATGAATTTCACTTAGCACTGTACTTTGTATTTTTCTAAAACATCTAAGTTACTTTCAAAATGATTTATGATGCTACTCTTTTCAAAACTAGTGATAGAGGGTTTTGGAGTACATTACAAAATATAAAATATGGCATGATGCAATAGATTCTACAATTACCTTACAACATTGCTCAAGATCACTATGGAAACAATCTCTCACAAGTACTTCCATTTCACTGGTCTGTTAATTTTTATAATAGTCTCACTCATATTGATGTCTTTATTTGTCACGTGACAAACATTTTAATAGATAATTCTTTTCTGATTTGGTTACAAAGAGAAATCAATGGTGCATAGAGCATACAACAACCACATAAATTTACCTGAACTTTTATAACAATTTTAAAATATCTCATTTTCAATTATTCTTGAATAAATTGTAATAAATTAATAATACAGTAACTTTATCCCATAGAAGTTGAGCTAAATTTTGATATAAAATGATACAATTGTTAATACTAACCACTAAAACTCTCTCTCTATTTTATACCATCTTCAATAGTGCTAAATAGTGTTGTAAATACCAACAAAGCCAATTATCCCTCACATACAATATGCTAAGAACAGAAAAGGCAAGAGAAACATCTTTCTTAACAGGAATTCTGACAAAAAGAAATACAAAAGGTCAATTATATTCCTCTTTGACAATAAATTGGTCTTACAAACGTAAGATCTAATCTGGTCACAAATCTCCTTATTGTGATCAGTTACGACATGTCATGGGCATCGGACCCATGTTCTATCTTTCATCAGTCTATTGAATCAATTTTAGTTTTGATTTTTTTATTTATTACTATTATCAATAGTAAATATAAATGCTTGAAATTTCATTGAAATGATTGTTGTAATGAACAACTCCTTTGTTAGTTTAAAATAAATCAATATTTCTTCGAAACCTTCCTTCCAGTGTTTGGGTTGCAGCGTATTTATCCCTTCTATCTGCAAATCAATTGGTATGCCTCCTAACATTTATTGATTTCAATTCTACTAAATCCTTGCACTACATCTTTGGAGTTATCCAACGTAGACTTGAGATTCTAGTTAATAGCCTATGAATTTCCTTTCAAAGTTTTATTGATCAAGCTGGAGGACTTTCTATTTCATCCTTTTCTTAGTACCACCTACATCATGTTACATTCTACCCAACACGGTTGGATTGACATTCCTAGCCATGTACCCAGGACCCCAAATTTGCATCAAGGTGAGAATTGCATTTCTCCTAATGTTGCTACCCATAATACCCCATTCAATGAATTCATGGGGAACACTGTTACCGATGAAATAGGTAACCGCATTGTTACCTACTTTTTTTTGGTAGCATAAAAAGCACTCGATTTTGAAAAGTGGTGATGCAGAATCACATTTTTTTTTTAGCATATTTTTGACACTCTAATATTTTTATTTATGAAGTATGAATATTTTTTTTTTAAATGTTAGTGATTTTCATGTTAATTTTGAAACGTATTGATGCAGCATCAACTTTTCTTTTTTAGAGCAGTGATTTTCATGCTAATTTTGAAACGTATTGATGCAGCATCAACCTTTTTTTTTAGAGTGGTGATTTTCATGTTGGTAATAAAACACAAAACTTAGATTAAAATATATATATATATATATATATATATATATATATAAACAATAAAAAAAACCAATAAAAATGTAAAAAAAACAAAATTAACTCATTAAAAAAAAAAAGATTATATCAAAAGAAATGACAAAATTTGAAAAAAAAACACATAATTTAAAGAAAATAAACAAAAATTAACCAAAAAAATTTAAAAAAAAAACATCATAAACATTTTTTTCTAAGTTATTAAAAAAAACCATATAATTAAAAAAAAAAATTAAAATAGAAAATTTAAAAATAATTTAAATTACAAAATTAAAATTTAGATTAAAAAAAAAAAAATACAAATAAGAAAAAATTAAATTAAAAAAATAATAATAATAAGAAAACAAAAATACAAATTTTAAAATTAACAAAAAAACAAATTAAAAAAAAAAAAAAAAATTGAAAAATTGCAGAAAATTTAAAAAAAAATCTATTTAATAAAACAAAAAATGAAAAAAAACCACTAAAAATAATTAAAAACAAAATATCCATAAATTTATCGTTTTTTTAAATGAAACAATTTATATATTTTAAAAATGAAAAACTGAGTAAACTAAAAGATTAAAAAAATAAAAATAAATAAATTAAAATTTATTAAATTTAATAAATAAATTTTAAATTTTAAAAAATAATTAATCTAAAATATTAAAATAATAATAATAATAATAATAATAAAATTTAAAATAAAATATCATGTGGCGTCACAATCAATCTTCGCTACCACCGGGCGAGAGGCCGATTCCGTGACCGTCTGCCGCGAGAGGCTCATCTGCATCCTCCCTCTGTCTGCCATGGGAGGCCGGTTCCGGGAATCGCCCTCCCGCGACGGGAGTCCGATTTCGGGAATCGCCCTGAGGCTGATTCTGGGAATCGCCCTCCTGCGATGGGAGGCCGATTCCCGGAATCGCCCTCCCACCACAGGAGGCCGATTCCCGGAATCGCCCTCCCACCACAGGAGGTTGATTCCGGGAATCGCCCTCTCGCGGCCCTCCTGCGACGGGAGGCTGATTCCAGGAATCGCCCTCCCACTACAGGAGGCTGATTCCGGGAATCGCCCTCTTGAGGCGGGAGGCCGATTCCGGGAATTGATCTGAGACCGATTCCGGGAATCACCCTCCCGCGACGGGAGGCCGATTCTGAGAATCGCCCTCTTGCTGCAGGAGGCCGTTTCCGGGAATCACCCTCCCACAGCGGGAGGCCGATTGTTGATTAGTGGCGCCACCATGATCAAAAAATTCTTTTTTTTTTTTTTTTAATTTTTAATATATATATATATATATATATATATATATATATATATATATATATATATATATATTTAATTCAAAAATTTTATTTTTTATTTTTTAATATTTGAAATTTAATTTTTTTTTATTTATTTTTTTAATTTTTTTTGTTTTTAAATTTTTTTTTTTTCTAAATTTTGTTAATAATTTTTATTAAATTTTGTAATTTTTTTTTTAATTTAATTGATTTTTTTTTTAATTATTAAATTTTATGTTTAGTTTTTTCATTTAATTTCTTAAAATTTAGTAAATTTTGTATTTTTTTTTTAATTTATTTAATTTTAATATTTTTTTAAATTTTTTATTTTTTATTATTATTTTTTTAATTACATAGATTTTATATATATATTTTTTTTATTTCAATTAAAATTGTGTATTTAAAATTATATATATATATATATATATATATATATATATATATATATATATATATATATATATATATATATATATATATATATTAAACTTAGTATTTTCAAATTAATTTGTTTTTTATTTTATATATTTTTTTAATTTTTATTTTTATTTTTTTTAATTTTAATTGATTTTTAAAGTTTTTTATGTTTTTTTTTGCTTTATATTTAAAATTTATATGTTTATTCATTTATTTATTAAAATTTAATATTTTTTTTTAATTTAATTTGTTATTTTAATATTAACCTTTTTTTTAAATTTAATAAAATCTATAATATATATATATATATATATATATATATATATATATATATAATTTAAATTAAATTTATTTTTTAAAATCTATTTGTTTTTTTAATATATATTTTTTTAAATTTAATATTTTTATTGTATTTTATTTTTCATTTTTTATTTTTAATTAATTTTTCATTTTTTTACTTTTAATTTCAATAATGTTTTTTTTTTTTTTTAAGTTTTTATTTTAAAGTTTTAAATTTATTAAAATTTAATATATTTCTTTAAATTTAATTTTTTATTTTAAAATTTAAGTTTTTTTTTTTAAATTTAATAAACATTTTCTTTTTATTTTTAAAATTTAATATCTATATTTTATCTTTTATAATTTCTTTTTTTTTTTAACTTGTTTTTCTTTTTAATTTAATATTTTTATTTTGTTTTTATTTTTATTTTTTTATTTCTATATATTTTGAAATATTAATCTTTAAATTTATTTTTTGTTTTTTATTTTTTTCTTAAATTTAAGGTTTTTTTAATGTTTGAATCAATATTTTTATTTTTATTTTTTTATTCCTATATATTTTTAAATTTTAAGCTTTAAAATGTTTTTATTTTTTAAATTTATTTTTTTCTTAAATTTTAGGTTTTTTTTAATGTTTGAATTTTAAAAATTAAAAAATGTATTTCTATTTTTAAAAATGTCAAAAATGTGACACATATTTTTTTTTTTGTTATTCCAGCATCAACTGGTTTTGTTTTGAGGGTGTTTTTTCAATCCTTTTTTCAAGAAACAATTTTTTTTTTAGCATAATTTTAAAAAATGTTGAAATTTGACCTTAAAAAAAAACCAAGTGCGTTCTAGAATACACTTTTTTTTGTTTTTGGGGTGTTTTTTCATGTTTTTTGAGTCTTTTTGGGCTAGAGTTCTCGTTTTTAGGTCAGGTTACCTGTTTCATCGGTAACAGTGTTGGGGATGGGAATTGATATTTTGAGCAATGATGGCTCATTTTTTGTTGATTCATACTTGCATTGTGTTATTTTATATGCAGTGCAGTGGGATTGACATTGCAAGTCGTTAAACCCTGTGGACTTCCTTCTCCATTTTGTTTTGGGGTTAACATTTTATCCACCTTGCAATTTCTCTAATTTATGTAATTGGTCAGGTTTTACAGACTTCAAAAACCTCTAAAAAAGGTAAACGTGAACCCTATTGTTGAGTTTTTACAGACTTTACTAGTCTTTGTCACATATAAATGTGAACCTTATTGGTTGCAAATTGCTATGAGAGTAGATGGTCGGTGTTTAAAACTTTTCTTCCCTGAATCAAAATCAAAATTATAATTTGATAAATAATTAATCAAAATTAGATTAAAAATGTCAATTTTAATAGTTTGGTTCAAAGTTGTATGTACACACACTCACCATTTCGAAATTGTGTCAAATTATCATAATTTATACAATATACCACCTAGTATATATAAGTCATTACACATTTGAGGTTGTGTTGTACCAATAGGCTATATTTGTGCTTTTAAAACCTATAGTATTAAACAATTAGGATCTCTGCCATTTGTATTTTGAAGGCTGGAAAAACTTATATCATGTGACTTCTTTGGGGTCATGCTATGTGGTCTCATTATCTTATAAATGCAATCCAATAGAATGTTGGTGCTTTTTGGTTAATGAATTATGGATCACTCTAATTTCAAACAAATCTTGATCAAAGCAAGTTCCATGCTTTCTACTCTAAAAGTTTAATCTCAACTATCTCATCTTGCTATCTATTGGTTTTTTCTTCTATGTATTTGTCTGCAAAGTGTGCTTTTGTTTCTTACCCACTAGCTTTGTAATGTTTAAATATTCCTCCTCATAACGAGTTATGTTTTATCATGAAAACATTTCTTGTGCGACACTTTCTCCAAGTTTTTTGGAAAGATAAATTGTAGTGCATCCAGCCTGTGAAAAATACCCAAAATAAACCTATATGATAGGTCTATAAAAACATGAATACCTATTACCAATAGCTTAACTTGAGGAAAATTCTAACATGGGACAAATCCTTCTTCAATAGTGATGGTTGATTAAATATATTTTTGTTGTATCTTATGTTATGCTATGTGCTAATTTTGATGTGCTTTCTTTAAAAAAAAATCATTATTCAATGGGGTTTTTCACTTTGTTTGCTTTGTGCTATATTACTGTTTTATGTAGAGTTCTCAATCAATTATCATTTGCAGGGGTTCTCAATCATGAATAATTGTCTCGCATAAAAAATACTTTCAAGAATTCAAATGAGACTCCATTTCCTATTATTGAAGAAGAAGAGTTTGTAAGAAGGCCATTTGGTTCAAACTGCATCCTTGGGGAAGATTATTTAGATTTACAATGTCTCAAAGAAAAACTATTTGCATAGATCCAAACTTCCAAGCATAAAGTTGATAACGAAGCTGATGAGATACACAATATTGCATCCCATGAAACATTTCCTGCTCAACCATTAGGGCTTCCACAGTTCAATGTAAGGTTTACTTAGTAAAGTATATGTTTTGTAATTTACTTATTTATTGCTTTCCTGTCTAAAATAGTTTTTATGTTGTATAATTATTGTTGTGTTGGATTCTTGATTATGGACATTTGATTCTCTTATTATTTTTTTGTTTATATGTAGGAAAAACATTTAACTACAGAAAAAAGGCATGTTTCCATGAAATTGGTCGAGACTCCTTTGCATAAAAAGGCTGCCCTTGGACCCCTAATCTTCCTTCACATATCCTTTTGGCATGTTAGAACTTATAAATTGTGTTGCTAGCTTACATTATCCATCTTAAAGCTTAGCTAGTAAGAACAAATGAGGTATATTTCATTATTATTATACATGTTTCCTTGAATCAACACACTTCAAAAAGGTCAAGTGCTAAAGCCACAAAGGAACTTCAAAAGGCAAGTCAGTCAAATGATGCATATGGAAAGAATTGTGTTGTTGCACCTCCAGTAGTTACAAAGAATTTGTCTAAAGGTAATAGACACATGAAATATACACATGGAAATGTTGTGTCAGGTTTGTTGTTATAAGAATATAATTCATTTTGGTATTTAATTTTAGGGATCTAGAATATGTGATGAAATATCATTTGTCCTAACAAGCACGAGGATGAACCAGAAAGGTTTTCCAAGGGGAAAATTCTTGAGAGTGAGACATATATTGGAGGCCACGTTGAATGTCTTAAATCTAGTGTCTTTTGTTAATAACTTCCCACAAAATTTCATATTGATGCCTTAGCATATTATGTGTCTTCAATAGCAAAGGTGCAATTGCAAAACCTAATCAATCAACAATTTTATCAAAAAATTTACAAGGGTTTGAAATATTATTGATGTTTCCTTTGAACGGGCACAACAATCTAGTCGCAAATATGTTTTTCACTACTAAAGGTTTTTGTTGTTTCTCTTCTACTAATATTGTTCCCAATTGCAAGAAATTGGTTTATGATTTAGAACCAAATCCATACCTATATTCCATAGTAGGGGCTTTAGTAGTAGTAGTTACAATTATAAATGAAGCCAAAGTTTATATAAATCCAATAATAAGAAATCTAGTAGCAATATACCTAGTAGCATCATAGCTAATTGTAGTAGATCTTATAATTTATGTTAGGATATTCCGACACATAGAAAATAGTTAAGAATAACTTAGTCTAGTGTAGAGTTAGGTAAAGTGTGTTTCTTTACCGTGTACATTTGTAACTTATAATCCGACGGTTATCTCTCACCTCAGTATTAACGGCACTTGATCTGTGGCTTAACACCCGATTGGTCCATGATCTTTATTTAAAGAGCATGGAGGGTCATTTTTCCGGTAACCATTTATGAGAGAAACATATGTAACTTTTCTTTTATATTAATAAATTCAATGAAGTGGTCGCATTGGCTCAGGGCGTGGACTGTTTCCCTCTTTGAGGGTTTTAACCATGTGATTATACTGGTGTACTAATTTGTGATCTGTTTGTGAGCGGTGACCTTTGGTTATTGATCTATAGAACTTACAGGGTAATACCCATAATTCTTAACAAACTTGCGATAATACCCTATTAACCCGAGAAATACTTGCAACTACTTTATGGTTGTGGGGACTTTCCTTTCCTTAATGGCTTTAATTTTGTTAGGGTCTACCTTAACACCCTCGTGAGATACAATATGACCCAGATATTCCACCTCTTGTACTCCCAAGAAACATTTGGATGTTTTTTCATATAAATTGTTTCTCCTGCAATATTTTGAGCACCCTATCAACATGTTGAGCATGATCCTTCCAAGACCAGCTGTAGATTAGTATATCATCAAAAAATACTAGCACCAATTTTCTAAGGAAGGGTTTGAAAATGGAATTCATCAACCCTTGAAATGTAGAAGGTGCATTGGTAAGGCCAAAAGGCATGACCGAAAATTCATAATGACCCTCATGAGTTTGAAATGTTGTTTTTAGAATATCTTTAGTCTTCATTCTAATTTGATGATATCCTGAATGAAGATCCAACTTGGTAAAATAAATTGCTCCATGTAATTCATCCAATAATTCATCAATCACAGGAATGGGAAATTTATCTTTAATGGTGAGCTTATTGAGCTCCCTATAATCAGGACACATGTGCCATGATCCATCCTTCTTGTGTACCAATACTACAGGAGCAGAGAAAGAACTTTGACTAGGTTGAATTATACCCGCCTCTAACATTTTTGCAATCATATGTTCAATTTCGCTCTTTTGGACATAAGGATATCTATAAGGCCTGATGTTTGGAGGAACACTTCCTGGAATCAAATGAATAGCATGATCATGATCACGAATAGGTGGGAGTCTTTTGGGAGTTTCAAACACCTTGGAATGATTGTCCAAGACTTGTTGGAGATCTACAGAAAGAGATGATTTTGATGTCGGAACTTCTAGTGAGCATAATTGTTCAATTACGCCTCGTTGGTCTTTCTTTAGAAGCTTTGTCATGACATTAGAGCTTATTATCCTTCCCGGCTTCCCTTCAATACCCCGTAATTCGACTTCCTTTCCTTCTGAAAAAAAATTCAAGAAAATTTCTTGAAAATTAAAAACTACCATCCCCAAAGATTGTAACCATTGTACTCCTAGTACAACATCAGCACCTCCCATAGGAATGGAAAGCATTGGACTATTCAATACATATTCCCCCATGGTTAGCTTGATATTATGGCTTTTTCCAGAGAAATTTATAGTTCCTCCATTTGCAACCATCACTTGACATTCTGGTGCTGGGTATAGGAAACAATTTAATTCCTTGGCTACCTTACAATGAATAAAATTATGGGTGCTACTGAATCAATCAACACTATTACCTTTTTCTTCTTGATATGTCCTTCTATCTTGAGAGTTTGAGGAGTGGTAATTCCTGCCAATGCATTACACGATATGGTCGGACTCATTTCTTCCTCTTCTAGGGCTGGTTCCTGGTGTATATCCTCTTCTTGTTCATTTTCTTCTTCCTCTTCACAATCTATGTAAAATAATTTCTTGTCAGCACACTTATGACCTTTAGTGTATTTTCTATCACAACTGTAGCAAAGCCCTTTTTCTCTTTTTTCTTCCAATTGTTGTGGTGTCAACCTTGTAGGTTGTGGAAATCTAGGAGTAGCAACACATCCATATTTATAGAAGTGAGTGGTAGGCTTCCTTGTCGCCATAATTTTACATTACATTTTTCTTGCCAACCTGAATGCCTTCTCCAATGAATCAGGTTCCAAAACACGAACTTCATGCTGGAGTATCCTTTAAAGTACCTATGAAGAGATCAATCATGTGGTCCTCTAGAATATCAGTTACCCTTATATTCAATTTTTGGAAGTCCTCAATGTGCTCCCCCATTGAACACTTTTTTTTTAGATTTATCAATTGGCTAAAGAAAGTGTTTCTCTTTGTATCCTCATAATGTGCTATCATTTCCTCCATAAATATTGACCAAGTGACAATTTTTTTACGGGAGCAAAGCCATCGATACCATACAAATGTATTTTGTTCTAAACATAAAGTTGCAATGCATACCTTTTGTGTGTTTTGCGCATTATTGAGATCAAAAAATTGCTCCATCTATAGCATCCATGTTATAGGATCCTTCCCATCAAACTTTCTCATATCCATTTTTGGAATATGGTGGTTCTTCCCTCCAACATTAGAGTTTATGAAATCACGATTAACATTTATTTTGTTCTCATCATGAGTTTCCTCTACTATCTTTTCACTATTAGGAAACATTTCTTGTATCAACTTTGTAAAACCTTCCATGTATGCTTTTAGATCATTCTTCATGTTTTCCATCTTAGCTTCCATGTAATCCATCTTAGATTCCATGCCAGCTTCCATGCCATTCATCTTAGCTTCCATGTCATTCTTCAAACCATCCATCTTAGATTCCACGTCTTTCTTCAAACCATCCATCTTAGTTTCCACCAGGGAAAATTTTAAGGATGGAAAATTATCTTGAAGTTTAAAACATTGGCGAATCTCACTACTCCCTAATATGAAAATTATAAAATATTTATTGATATATTTGTAAAATTATTCAAGTTTATAATGATTTTATATATAGTATCTATATAATGTTGGCAATTTTTAAGGTATAATAATTTTATATTTTAATATTTTGGCGAATCATTTTTAGAAAAAAGGGAAATTGGCGAATCTTTTTTTTGGAAAAATCATGGAAAATTAGCCCACCTACGAATATTAGCCCCTAAAATTTTCCATGGTTTCCACGCCTTTCTTCAAAACTTCCATGTCATTTTTTGTTGTTCTTTGCAGGAGCGAAATTTGTTGCACTTCCTCTTGTAATTTTGATATGTCATGTTGTCATTCTTCGTCTTCATGAGTCATAGTAGAGCCTTATAAAGGCTTAATGGGTGTTGAATTATTTTTAGGGGCCATTTTAGAATCCAATACTGATATCTATTCTACAATATGCCCTTGGAATCAATTCAACTTGAATCTTCAAACAAGACTTATGCAATTCAGAAAAAAATACACACCTTTTACTTGCTTTTGAGGAACTCGATATTGAAATTGACTTATCTCTATACTTGCAGAACCTCAATATTTTAAATTCGGCCCTATAGTAGTCCTCTGAAGCTTCTTTCAAATGCCACAAATTTAACTTGATTTCGATTCTTCAAGGAAAAGTTATGTCCAATCTCCCACAATGACCTAATTATGGGCTGGTTCAGTAGAGCGAACTTATACGACTTTCCACGTGTCATGTTTGCTCCTTTGGATCTGAAATTTATAGACATGAAACTACAGTCCGTGTAATTCCAGTCACTTTTTACAGAATTCCAATCCGATGCTCAGAGAGAGACTTATGAATATTTTCCCATGATCACCTCTTTGAGATGAAATTCGGGAGCCTTAAAAAGACCTAACTTCCACAGATCATATCTCTGAAAATATTGCGACCAAACTCTGAAATTTTGCGAAGATGTTCTTCAGGGTTTCGGCTTCACGCTATAAACAGTTCAGCTTCTAAAAATTCGTAGAAAAAACGTTATAGGGCGAAAACATGAAGCTGGGTTACACTTTTGTGAGAATCGGGGGCCGAATTTTTTTTTCGGCAATAGTTCGGCCGAACATTTTCTAAAGTTCGGCCAAAATTTGTAATAATTCGGCCGAACTCTATAATAGTTCGGCCAAACTCCTGATTTCATTTAGATTGACGGCACATTGACGGCGCGGGAAAACAGAATTTTTGCCGGAGATTGGAAAACCGACAACAAAAGTTCGGCCGAACTTTTACTTTTAAAATAGTTTGGCCGAACTAATTCCTATAAAATAATCACCCACGAAGTTATTCTGGTTACCGGTTTCATTATTTCTCATTGTTGTTCGTGCGTTTTCACTGTTGCTGCCTACTCGTCCTGGCTGTTGTTCGCGCGTTTTCGCTGTTGCTGCCTGCTTTCATCGGGTAAGAGTTCTGCCTGCCTGCCTGAGGTTTTATTGATTATACTAGTTACCACTATTATGATTAGAACAGAATGCCATCAATAATAACTAAGAAGGGTTAACAATGTGTTACATATGGCTTATATGACCGTAACAAAGCACCTATGAAAGCTGATATCAGTACTCTTAGAACTCTTATCCTTACTGATGACTCTTTTCACTATTAGCTTAGAACTGATACCGTTAGTATCCCTAATTAAGCTTATCCTGGAATCGAGTGTTATAACATTTTCTTTCAGCATGAAAAATACAACTGGTGTATATAGTGTACCAGGGCACATATCAGTCCTCATAAAAACATTTTGTAAGACATATTTAAAAAGTAGTTTACAGACTTTGTCCAAAAACAAACATTCATTCTATCCTGTTCAAAAATAACACTACAGTCAATACATATCTTAAGTTTCTTTTATCAAAAATAATTCGGATTACATAATTCACGAACAGTCAATAGATCACAGATAAGTGTTCCTCCCAGAAACTTATCTTCTACAGTTTCTTTGTCGATACTTGTTAGCAATTTCTCCATGATGCAGCTTCAGTATCATGTTAATAGACAATAGAGATTTAGTTGAACTTCACCTTCCCTTTGGCGCTAGGTCCATTTGAGTTGAAAAAATCACAATCCATTACACCAAATATGCCATTTAAGCCCCTTTTTGATAGTCTATCAGCTTCCAGGTTGTATTGAACCTGCATGGGTCAGTTATACAAATCACTTAGCATACTCGTATAGTATATGTAATCATGTATAGTATATATAATCACTTACATTAGACTAGTACGAGCTTACTATACACCTCTTGCTTCGTATCACTGATTATAAGAACACAGCTTCATCATAGAGCTAAATATCACATGGTAATCATAGTAACATAATACGGCTTAATACAGGTATACAACTTACGGTATTTATTAGTTATGATATGCAATTGGAACATACGCTTGTTCATAGCTAATAGATAAGGTGTCACTTACTCTATAGGTTATGATCATACCACTGTATTGGTCTAATCAATGACACACATAATACTAGTCTGAACAAGTAGTAGTGATTATTAGTCATATACATGGATTCAACTCTATGGATTAACTAGTTTCACCTCTTACATTACCCTTACTTCTTGTGACGTATTTATTACAAGCACTTTTATTATTATAAGTAAGCAACTCTAATCCTTTTCATTATTATGGAAATACTTATGATAAACACTTAGCACACTAGTAATAGGGATCTATCATATACATGTAACTCTTGGTTAAAGGTTAAAGCTAAGTCATTCCACTCAATGGGATTAGTACTTATAACAATCCTTACATGCAGTCCAAGTAATGAGTAATCTGTAGTTTACATAGTCTACTAGTCTAAACGTATGTTTCCTAATCATCATGTTTGGTTTCTACTTAGAGTATGATGTTAGCTAAACTAATGGCAATCAGAGTTCCATGAAGAACAGTAAGCCTTGTACAAGTGAGCTTATGACATGTACCAAAGTAAGCAGTAATACTAAGCTTATAGGGTAGTTATGGTTCCATTACCATTACCTTTATACGAATATGTTATACGTTTCTACAAGGGATACTGAATACAAGATAAGCTAGGATAGATCACTAGTCAATGGTACTCATTCATCTTTATCGAAACCAATCACAGTATTCATGTTACTTACTCTTAATGGGCTTGATAGGGCATTACATAGAACCCATGCTTATACGTATTATGTATATAAATCATTAGGCTAATGCTTAACCCTTTGATAAGCTTACATATCTACTAGCTTAGTTTATGCAACTATACCAATGCTTTTATTCGATTAGTGGATAGAGCAATTCCCATAAGATAGATGATGAAGTAACATAAGCAAGGATGAAAGCTTATATAAGATACAAGCTCTTACATAACACATGGTCTCACATGAAGAGTTCAGAGTGATGTGTCCAAGTCATTAACCATCGTAATGGGGTTAAGTATAGATAGAAAGTGTAATCATAAAGGTTACATCACCATGTTCTACTCATTCTTATATCACTGATAGATATAAGCGTAATCATAGTATTAGATACACCAAGCTAATGGTATACTCATATCTACTGTTCTATTACCATTGAATGTATAGAGCTTTGATATGCTTGTTATTACTTACGATTTCATGAAGCTAACTAATCATGAGAAGCTTGTAATGTTCGTATATCTAATGATAAGGCAAGGGTTTCACATACGATAAGCACTATGATTCCCGTTACTTCACCTTTCTCAAGCTCATATGGGATTGTAAGTTACGTATAAGTTCCAAGTTATCGTATTGATTAAAGCTAAGGTAATGATGCAACTATGATATCACTCATACTATCTTGTTGTGTTTTCCATATCTCGACTTAATGGCATTGGTTCTCATGGTAACCTTATATGTCACAATGGTAATCAAAGTAAGCTCACTCGGCATGACCTATGACAATTTCAAGCTATAACCACTTATAAGCTATTAGGTCAAATACGTAAGCATTTATATCCATAATAGAACAATATTTATATTGTAATGAATCTAAGTATATCAGTAACATATGAGCTATATGCCCTTCCATATGTGTGCCCTGTGCATTTCCCTCTATTCCATGTCCATATCATACGTGAAATATAGGACCCAATATGAGAAAGTAGGAAATCAATGAAGTTAAGTAGTACTGTAATCACCTAATCAATCATAACCTATAACCTTATGCTTACACCTTGTTAGCTCTATATCATAGGTCATATTAGATATAGTTATACTGTGAAGTGTTCTAATAACTCATACCACTAATAGCTTATACTTCCTGATTATGGGAATACTAGTAATAAAGCTTACCTTGTTATGGCTTATATACACTATTCCAGTCATATCTATTAATCAATAGAGCTCGTAATCTAAGGATGCTTACTTATACATGAGCTCTCTACAATGGCTTTAACACAGTGATGCTTACTACTACTAATGTGATATCAACTACACCGGTCCATGTGTTCTACATAATGAGTATTAATAAGCTTACCAAGTGCTTATCTCACCAGAGTAATGGTTGTAATTGATTATGTATTAGTATGCATGTATTTACAACACATATTAAATAGGTAACATACCAGTATTGAATCACAAGCTATCTTAGTAATATGAGCTTATTAAGATATGGTAATTGTACTCATTAGGTACAAGTAATCAGTATTCATTACTACTTACTAGCCATTGTACTATCCTAATCAAATGAATAGGGTATAGTGTCACACATATCACATAAGTACAAGCTTGGTACTCATTAAGCTACATACTCATCTAAATAATGGTAAGAAAACCATGCTTTGGAATAGAGTCATTACATTAAACCAATCACGTTATATGTGTAATCTATATAAGGTGTGTGATAGTAAGCTTATGGTGATAAAGCCTATTCTATAAACATAGGTAATCACTTACATAAGGATAAACAAGAGCTGCAATACTTATAGTAATAACATGAGCTTTACACTTATATTGTAATCTCTCTAAGCTCTTATCTCATTACATAGGTGTGATGTATTCTCCCTAATAATCATATTGTATATATTTACAACCATATATATTACTCTGCTTCATAGTATAGTGAGTAATCACTACTTATGGAGATGCTTATATAACGGACTCTTCAATTACCTATGTTTCCAGCTTATTAATAATATAAAACACTATCCCTTATAGAGATCTATCAACCTAATGAACACACTAATTCATATGTACTTAACACTGATAGTTGAGTCCATATCATGTTGCTTACTCTATCTATTGCCTTTGAGGGTTACCATCTATCGATTCCCCTTGTATAAAAGGGTGGCAACTACAGCTAACAGAAAAACAAAAACCCACCATAAATTCGTATGATATCTCACAAAAACACTGTGAATGGTGCAATAGTAGACAATTAGTGACAAACAACTCACATATGTCCCTTTTACAACACCATAGATAGCCAAAAGAAATGGAAATAACCTAGGGAAATAAGCCCAAAACCACCATAGACATGCAAAATACACATAGGTGTAGCGCCCACTAACAAAGCGGGCCATATCCAACACATAAAAAATATAGATGTGACCAACCTATGACTCCATATTTTGTAGACCAAAAGGATGACAAGTACCCTGCATAAAACAAAACTAGAATTTCCAGGAAATCACTATAATACACCCCAAAAAATACAGCCCAAAAAATACCATTTCAAAACAGAGAAAATCTGTTATCCTTGCCCCTGAAGAGCCCAAAAAGTGACAGTAGAAGGATCTACAGAACAGTTCATACAAAAAGGGACAAGAAATTTTTTTCTGTCAAAGTAACAACACATATTAAACCTGAAATCTGAAAACACAGCCTCCCTGAACCCCACTGTACTTAAATGATGGGGACTGAACCTTCAGCCTGAAGACCCTGCATGTTATATATCTGGTAATTAATCTTTCCAAAAACAGCCTTCAGCCCCTGCTTTGACAATTCATCTGCAACAATATTCTTTTCATGATATATATGTTGATAAGTAATGCCTGCAAAAACAATTTTTAAATTCTCAATTCTGCAAAGCCAATGTGAAACCTCCTTATTTCAACCTCCTTATTTGCACATTCATATTCAACAATTTTTTATGAACAAATGACACCAATTGTGTCGTGAATAATTCCGTCAACTTTAATGTATGCATTGTATGTTCTGAAGACTCCAATGTAATGGATGCGTTGTATGTATTTTTTGCTTATATATTTTTATGTTGTTTGTCATAGTAATGTCATATAGTGTATGAAGTTTTAAATTGTTTTTAAATTATTTTTATTATGTGTTGTATGTGATTTTGATTGAAAATGTTTCTTTTTTATTTATTAATTAAAAAAATTATTAGAAAAATTATTGCTTTAAGCCTTAGAATTTACAATCAAAATTAGAAAATGTATTTTTATCTAAACTATTTATGAAAAGTTTAATATTGTTTGATCTTCTCTACCATGTAATTTTTATATATATCTAGAATAATATTATTTGTACAGTTTCTGGTTTTTTGTAACATTTTACTACCATAATCAAAATCTATAGAAATAATAATCTAACATTATAATATCTTGAAATGGAGCTAGCCAACTCAAATATAGTATTGCAAATCCTTAGTAAGTTAGTTGAGGAGGCTATGTATTACATATGGTCTTGAATGAGCATTTGGACTCTTTAGATATCTAAAGAGTCCAAATGCTCATCCAAGAACATATGTAATACATAGCCTCCTCATCTAATATATAAAACTTTAATCCATGTGCTTAACCTTAACATTGACACAAATGGAATTTACAATTTTACTCACTGCTTTATGATAGAAAAATATGTGGATGAATATTGCCCACATATCCAAAGTCAAAAGGGATGGATTAAAAATGGATGCGCTCCGGTCATCTATAAAAGATAAATTAAAGAAGCATGACATATTAGTAATGCAAATTAGATATGCGTACCAATTATGTTCATATAACACAACAAATAGATGATTCAATACAAATGTCACATAGATGTCATATTTATCTCATGGGCCTTCAACTTAAATTATATATCTAGCATTACATTAAGCTATAGGAGATAAATCAAAGAAGCATTTGAATGTAAATTAAACATGTGTAATAATTATGTCCTTTAGTTTAATAAATAGATAATAATTTGCAAATGCCATATCTAAGCTATATTTCATCTAAGTAGCTTTCAATTTAAACTTATATCTAATGTTAAATTATATAAAAGAATAATAGTAATCCAAACTTCAAAAAGATATTTAGAACTTTAGTATAAAATGTGACATATAATTTTCCTGTGTGGAAAAACATAGTTATTGAGAGTTCAAAACTCATGCATTTGAATAGAAAGTGGGTATACAAATGAGCAAGTAGATTTTTTCTAGAAATGAGGAAGTGAAGGTTGATAGAGAGCCACAAAAAATTGCAAATTCATACCTTAACAAAATTGTTAGATCCTTTTAAAGAAAACGTGTCATATAATCAACTTTCATTGAAATATATGATAAGCTCAACCCAATTTTATGAAAAATAGTATACCATTTTTTACATAATTTCACATAATACAAATAGATAAATTTTACTTAAGTATTGTTATAAAGATTTAACTAACCATCGAGAGATGGCCAAGTGATTGAGACAGGGCATCATCACAATAAAAAATCAAGTACAAATTGTAGTAATCCTAGAATAAGGTAAAATTGGGGAACTCATGATTTGTACTATAGATAAAAAACATTTACCCTTACCAAAAAATATATGATAAAAATTGACAAACTACATAAGCTTAAGCTTAAGGGGATATAATCCTTCTTGCCTTCCATATAGATAATGAAAATGATTGTTCCAAGTCTCATGTTGCTTATCATGTTATTTTATAAACCTTGATTGGAAAGAAAAATAGGAGGGCATAAATGTAAGAAATATAAAACATAATGAAACACAACGTAAGAAATAGAGAACATAATGAAACACACACATACATATCTCTAGACAATCAACACAATTATTTTCCTAGGAATCCTTATATGGGAGACAAGCAACCCTAAAAAGTAATGATGCTCTAGACTCCTTTTTCCCTAGGAAATCCTTATGGGAGAAAAACAACACTAAAATGTAAACATGCTCTACTCTCTATTTTCTGGTATGGAAAATATGTGAGTACAAAGAAAGAGGTAATCTCTCCAGAGTTAGCTAAGACTTTTAGCATGTAAGGTTGCTATAAAAACTTAACTTCATACATTTTTCTCTCTAACTTCACACTCCTAGTTGTGTTTTCAACTATGGAACAAAATACAATAACACAAAATGGAACTCTCATTCCTCCTAGTGGCCAAGTATTTAACATAGCGTGATAGCCAACTAGGTGTAATATTTGACTCTGTCAACCATTAACGAGGTTTGTGATTTCAGACCTTTTAGAGTCTTGTTAAAATTCCACATGTAGCTAGCTTGCCATGCATGAGTAATGGGGCTAAAATGTCATTCTCTTGTACCATGGTGGTCAACATGATAGGTCAACTTACTAAAGGCATAAATTTTGAATGAACTTCGTTTGATGTTTTTCTTGCACCATTGGATATGTCTTTAAGTGTAGAATAATGGTCAAGATTTCGACACGAGGGATAATTTTTTGACCCCCAAAAATGTCATTTAATACCTTAAAATGACTCCAAAAGGTTTTAGACCCCAATTCTCCACCCACCATTAAAATGACCCTACAAGTTGATTCTTTCATTTTTTTCACTCTATAAGCATCAAAATATATGACTAATAATATAATTATCCAATCTAGATCATTATTTAATAATTTGTTAAAATTATGAGTAAGATATACATCATGGAATTTAAATAAGTAGCGTTAATTCATTGAACACCCTTGTACATGTTCCTTGTTGATACTTTGAAAGTAATACTTTGGTGTACAAAACCATCAACCAAACACAAGTCGACAAAACATGCCTCTTCAAACAACTGAATCTCAAGTCAAATAATAGAGCTCATGTACAAATTTCCATATTTGTTGCATTTAAGTGTGTCAACATAACTCTAATTTCAACATCTTGCTTCATGCAACATGCACCATACTTGGAATTTGCAAATAAATTCATGAAACATCAAAATACATGCAAGGCCTTAATTGGATAAGAAATCTAAACATCTGTTAGAAAACCATTTCAATGGCGCTTCTTTTAGTTGCACTTCATCATGTCAATCATCTTGACCCTCATTGATTATGGAATCCTCTTTTCCATTCTTGTCATTATCTCTTTCCACCTTCTTCAAATGTTGTTGATGACTTGTTGGATACAAAGTCCAACACTTGTCCACAAGGTGACATTTCTTATGGCAATGAGTAATAAACAATTGCATCTTATTTTCAACATCATTTTCCTTGTCCAATGGGCCTTTGACATTTTTCCTCATTTATTTAGAAAGTTTCAATGTGCATGGATATCTTCTTCCAACATCTATAAACATTATGATTATTCAAACCACAAAAGGAACATCTGCAAGTTCTTTTATATATCTTATGTGAATATTTACCATGTTTATCATAATCAAAAGCAATTTGATTAATTCAAATTTATACCTTGAACATTCACCATTGTCGCCTTCTTGAGGAGGTGAATTTGATGAGGTAGTGGCTCTCCTCTGAATACTAGCAATGAATTCAATGACTAGATAGAGCTTTCAACATCTTCTTCTTTTACATTCTCATTAGCTGCATGTTTATTAACATCTTCTTGCAAAGTGGGTGTCAAACTTTTCCATTCATCATGAACACAAACTTCACAAGCTTCCGATCAATCCAGATTCTGATCATTGGACATGTAAGAGGAAGAAAGAGGGAATTCACTTTTCAAATTCTAGACCTTGTCTAAACCAAAATAAACTAGAGGGTTGGTTTTCAAATACATTCACTTATTTGGAAAAGTTCTAGCTATCAAAAGTCCATATGCCAATCTACCTCCCAAGAAATACATTTATTACACCACTGGTTAGTTTTTTGTCTTCCTATATTCTTTATCAACCTCTTCTAGTGATTCTTGAAAGGTGGATACTTAAATCCTTCCTAAAAATTTGAGCTCTAAAATGAGAAGACATACAAGGTCATTTTAAGTCATTCTTCTATCTAATTATAAAAACCAAGTGAATATTTCTACATATTGATTTCTGTCCCATAAACTGTACAATATATGTGGATTTGCCTCGCCCTAAGTGAGATATTTAACAAACATAATAATAGAGAAACAATTAGTGACGTCAACAAAAGATGTAGCCTCTTCAAGGTATCATATCCTCTTATCAAGGTCAAGAATCTATTCACCAAAAATGTCCTATGGAAATGATGGTTTAAGAAACAAAACTAGACAAAAACCTTCAGTGAGAACAACAAAATCTAAAACCTCTTCAAGGTCTTCAATCTGCTCGTAAAGTTAAATTACATGTCTTGATGAAGTCCAACAACAAAGAAACATTAAGTGACAACACCAAAATCTACAACTTCTTCAACATCTTATAAACAATCTTCAAAGTCAATATTGTGTGCATCAAATTCCTCAGCAAGGTCATCAATGGAGTCATCAAAACTACTATTTCAAACTTCAATGCCAAAAATAAGTCGAAAGAATTCAATTTCTCCTCCAAAACCTTCTTCTCTAAGCAAAGCTAGCATGATGTCGAGAAATTCGGTAATTCCACGAGGAAATTCTATCAAAGTTAAAACAAATCCTTTTCATCCATATTTAATGCCTACTTTTTCAAGTGGAACACCTCCAAATTTAAGGACCACAATGACATAAAATATCTAACTTTACCTAATAGGTGTAGACCTAGAATCCCCAACTTTGCGTGACATGTACAATTGAAGATCTTATATGGAAAGGAGTGTGAGAAGAGAGTCATGGTCACTGAGTTGAGCAAGAGAAATAGTTTGGTATGACAACCTTACTTGTGATAGGTCTAGCTAGAAAACTACCAAATTAAATGGTAATGGCATTAAAAATGTGAAAATTCCCATTTCACTTGGAAATAAGATGGTAGAGAAAGGTATAGATGAAAGGAGATATCCATCTATGGTAAAGAAATCAAATAGTTCTATCAATTCCACCTTGCAACTCTAAGAGACATTGAATTAAATTTCATCTTAAGACAGGGCTTTGAGAGGACACTATCAAAGCTAACCTTCGTTATGGCTTTGAAACACATGGTAAGTATCAAGACTTAGCAACCTTATTTGCATAATTTTTTCTAGCATGGACCTTAATGTCATAGCCTTCTTTTGCCTAAAATGAATGCAAATTTCCTTGAAATTTGGCTTGCGACATTCATAATTCATGCTCATGGAACATGAGTGTGTTGCAATTGTGATAACATCTGCTGTATGCATAAGCTAATAAAAAATGATCGAAAATGAAATTTTTGCTCTGTTTTTTTGAAAATTTAAGGAAAATTACACCAAGTAGCTTCCAACCTCATATGACCATCATGTCAAACTATCTCAGGATTTTATCCAAGTAAGAGCCACTTAAGCAAGAAATCTAGTATACATGACTCCAATTTCAATTAGCAGCAATGACAGTTCTAAGTATGGTGCAAACATTGCTCCAGATCCTTAATGGGGCATGCTTGATGACAATAATTTGGGGAGTGAGAGAGGTTAGGTAGGAGAAAAATTCAAGGAATCCACGGGAAATTGAAAAATATATAACTAATAAGGTGGAAGAAATTTGTAACCTAAGAGAGAAACCTGTTAGGAAATGGGTGAAGTTGGTATTACACACTCAATTGGACAACCTCGAGGAGAAAACATTTCTGCCACTTTATTTGTTGGCATAACCTAGTAAGTGTGATTCACTAGCATGTATTTTGTAAAGGCCTTGACCTAGTTCCCATTCAACTCCATCCACCAGGTTGTAGAGGATTCCAAGCCTAATTTCATGAAAAATAAGTTGGGGATGATCACATTGACCTGCTTGATGACATGTCTATGAAGATTAACTACCTTGAACTATTTTTTTGTGTAGGGAAAGAGACACATTCTGCATGTAAACGCCCAGAAAAACGTGATTTGATATTGTTAAACCTCCGTGTTTACTTCTAGTGTTATGTATGGCGGAAGTCTGCAAGGGTTATGTAGCCTCTGGATCACCATCATTTGTCAAGGTGACATATCTAGTAAATGCCCCTACAGTCAATCTCTGGAATGGATTTAAATAGAAGTTCTTCATTTTAATATCCATAAAACACAACAACTTTAAGGTAAACTATGTACATGTGTCATTTCTCCCACAAACTAAAGTGTATAAGTGGTAAATTTTATACAAAGTGTGCTCCCACCATGTAAAGCGCAATTTGGTGAACTTATCATTTTTATAATTTCTTTTTCGATTAAATTTAATTTCACACATGATCAATTATTTCTTTGAAAGTTGTGTTCTACATAATTTGTGTACACTAAATTACAAATTGATTTTTTGAAATCTATTTTGTGTAAATGTCGACCAATGGATATATATCATGGAGGATGAACGACGAAGATCAGCCGAATCCCATATGGAGGCTCAGGGATCGGGGGATGTTCACGGTATTTAAATATAATCTTAAATCTCCATACATGTGTGTACATATGGAATTAATTTTTTATCAACTTTGTGAGTTAAATTAGTTGTTAATAAGTTTCATATTTTAATTTTTAGGAGGTAAGAGGAGAAAGGTTTCTACTCCATCCATGGAGTGTGGCCAAGGTTCATGGTCGAGTGTATGTGAGTGGTAGCGGGTTGCGGGAAGGGGTGGAGGTTGCGGGAAGGGGTGATATTTATTCCCAGAGACGATCAGCAGTTTCTTGGTTCTCAACAGGGTCACTGTGGGTCTGGTTCTCAGCAGCGTCATTCTGGGGTTGGTTCTCAGCAAGGTCATGTTAGAGATGATGTTAACCAACAACATCAAGGTTTCCATCAATTTCAATATTTTTTCATTAAATTTGTACAACTTTTTTTACACGTGTTTTTTATAATATATGAAATTTTATATATATATATATATATATATATATATATATATATATATATATATATATATATATTGATGCAGAGGCCGAAAATTTTCGAGCTAATGGTCAAAATAGACGCAGGGCAGCCCACTACATTCAAGAAGAAGGCTGTCAACCTAGCACAACTTATCCGGCCGAGATTACTGATATACCATGGGAAACCAACATGGCATAATGCACCTTACAAAGGTGTGAAAGCCTTCATGCAAAATTGCAAAGAGATCTCGTGGCTTTGTCTCTACCTGCTGGGAGTCAATAAAGCATTGAAATAGTTACACATTCATTGGGTGAAATGGTAAATGTGTACAGAAATCTTGGGCCAACGATTGATTCATTTGTAGAACTGATGAGAAAGAGAAAAGAAACGGTGATGGGTCCCGATAAATGGGAGGACATAAAACAAAAAGTTACAAGAGAAGTGGCCAAGTCAATGTTTAATTATAAGGAAGGGCCAAAAAGAAAAATGTTGAAGGTGCAGTATTTCAAGCACCCAGACAAGGCTTGTTATTTGTATGATTGGCATCTTGCGGCCTTTGGAAGGCTTCCATGGAACGATGAGGTTCCTGTTTATTTTGCACAAATGTTTTATGTAGAATTTTTTTTGGGTATGAAACCCAACTACAATGACCTTCCTTTAGAATTTTTTGGCCCGGGGAAAGGTCGATTATATGACCATAAGGGCGCTAAGTGAGATGTGGAGTTTCCTCGCCCTAAGCCGCCATTGGTGAGTCGACCGTTTCGAGTCGAAACTCTGCGATCAGAGATGGATACGACTTCTCAAATAAGTCGAGAAGCAAGGGATGTTATGATCAACAATGTTCATAGTGGATTGAGTGGAGTCGATCTTTGTTTAAATCGACAAAGAGAACGTGAAAATGCACGTGCCAATTTTGTTTATTATACAGATGAGGAGATTTACAACATGAATGTTGAAGATCTCCGAACATATGCAATAAATTGTCGCAATGGTTTGCAAGACCTAATTTTTCATGAGGAAGAGGGCACCGGAACGGTATGTGTTAGTGACCTTAGGGTTTGAAATTATTTTTACATATACATGTGTACAATTTGTAATAAATACATATGTATGTACATGTATACATTTATTTGTATGTGTACATTAATCTAACAAAAATGTATGATTATATGTTAAAACACCATTTGCAGTTCTCAGGCATGATGCGTGACGAAAATGTTAATATCATGTTCGGGACCTCTGGTTCAAACGATGCAGATGGGTCTGACCATCATGATATGTTCGCAAATGTTAGTGTTTTTTAAGTAACTCTAAAATAAATAATTGTTGCCACACATGTACATGTATGTATATATATAATTTGATAAAATGTTTTAACAGGTACCGATTCCGTCTGATGTTTTTGGGATGGCGGTACCTTCGTCTTCCTTGGGAGATGTACCTTCTACTTCCTTGGGAGATGAGCCACAAGTATGGACAATTTTTCACAAGTTTAAAATTTATGTTTAAAAGTTATATATATATATATTCTACCTCAAAAAGTTCCATTAAAAATTGAGATATATATATATATATATATATATAGAGAGAGAGAGAGAGAGATCTATATTTTGAGTTATTTAAAAATTTTTGAATTTAGATTCCTATAGAAGATTTCTTTAATCCGGGGACTCTAGCGACGGAGATAGGAACATCCACAACATTTGAACAAGTTGTCTTTAGTTCCTTTTTTTAATATTATTGAAAATAAGTTTATATATGTACACGTGCATTTTCATTTGAAAGTTTTTAATTTATATATATATATATATATATATATATATATATAATTGTACATGTATATTGTACAGTTTACCACTGCAGATGTTTCTATGGGAGAACCTGTTCATCAAATGGAGAGGGAACATTATGAGGTATTGCATGATTTTTTTGTTATATTTTGTTTTTTACAAGTTATAGATATATATATTCTCATTCATTTTTAAAACATCAAATTTTAATGTTCAAGTACATGTGCATTGTGTATGTAGGTTTCCCATTCACAGGATAGGGCGCGGAATGAGACCCTAGTAGGGAAGACGCTAGATTCGTCTCCATTTGATGGACATGATTTATAGTAGATTTGATTTCAAAATTTAGATGGTTTTAAAATTTGTTAAACTTGATACAATTTGATACTTGTGAGATTTACAATTTTTGGAAATATTTTATTACATTGTTATTATATAATTTGTTTTATTTAATTTTTGGATGGTTTCAATCTACATTTTGCATGTGATATTTAATGAACTTTAAATGTTTAATTTTTTAATGTTGCACAATATATAATCAAAAGGTTTTTAAAACTTAAAGTTTTGGATGGTTTCAATATACAACTTAAAGTTTTGAATGGTTTTAATCTACATTTGCACATGTGGTATATAATTTTAAATGTTTCTATTGGATATAGTTGAACTATAATTGGCATGGCATGTGAAGTAACGATCTATATATAATTTAAAGTTTTTTACACTCAAGTTTTGAACATTTTCAATCTACATTTCGCATGTGATGTTTAATGTTTTAATGTTGCACGATATATTATCAAAAAAATTTAAAATTTTAAAGTTTTGGATGGTTTCAATCTACATTTGGCACATTTGGATGGTTGAAGTACATTTGGAATTTTAAGATTGCTTTTGATCTCTCCATGTAGTTTTGTTTGAATGAAAAAATTTCCAATAGGAAGAACATAGCTTTTCAATGCAACTAACCATGTATCAATTGAGCTCTAATTGAAAAAAGAGTTTAAAGAAATAGATATATGTACAAATTATCCCTTTAATTTTGATTGGAAATATAAGTCTCTAGTACATATATATGTTTGTTGAATTTGGGGCAACGTCGTTAATGCACTCAAATAGGTAGCCTTGTCGATTTATTTACATTGTTGAAACTTTTTACCAAAAAATCCAACTAGTTTTTCATCAATGCACATAGAAAAACTACTTGGAACAATTAATTGTGCATTCTAGAACATATCTATCCAAGACAACTAACATTTTTCATCAATGCACATTGAACATATCCGACCATTGGACAAGCAGATTTTGTACTAGATTTTCAATTAGGATTAGAGATGTGGGTCAAATCCCAGCAAAAGTCGGAGAAGTGCTCCAAGTCTCTTGTTTGAAAGGAATTTTCATACAAAACTATACTGCAGATGATTTATTTACATTGTGTCCATACTTTTTACTAGAAAATCCAACTAGTTTTTCATCAATGCACATAGAAAAACCAATTCCAGATAATTGCATTCTAGAACATATATATCGAGTACGTAAATAATTTTTCATCAATGCACATAGTAAAAATAGAACAATTAATTTAATTCTAGAACATATATATATATATATATATATATATATATATATATATATATATATATATCCAATACATATATAACATTTTTCATCAATGCACATGTATAGAAAAACTACTTTTAGTTGATACTAGAGCACGTGCTTGTACCCAAACAATTTGTACATGTGCAAACACTTGCACAAATAACATAAGAAACTAAATTTTTAGTTGAGTACTGAAAGTTCTAAAACATATTTAATCCAAAGATAATAAATTGTTGGACAATTCACTCAAAAAAATTCTAATGGAATTCCATCCTCAATAATCCGTTCATGATCGGATTTTGACATTTTCCATCTCTTAATTTTCGATTTTTTCTTTGATTGAACTTCTATCAACTTTATGCGTGCTGCACACACCAAGTGACTATATTGAAAACTTATGGAATTAGGTTCATAGTCTTCAAAGCAAACAAAGTCTCCACTTTGATGAGTTTGTCTAAAAAAATAACCTTTCAGTATAATAGACCCTCTGTCATACTGAAATCCGTGATCATTATAGTTTTATAATAATTTCATTTTTCGTTCAGTGCAACGCATCAAATAATAGTTCACATTTTCATCGTTGTCAATAGGTGCAATTACAGCAAAAACATCTCCTGCACAATAAAATAAATTTAACAAAATTATGCATATTTAAATTTATTTCTAGATATTTAAATCATTAGAAAGTAATTCAAATGTTACCTTCTCTAACAAGATCAGAAACTCGATCACCATCAGATGATATTGTAGTTTCCTCTGATTGCATTTCTTCAAACATTGCAACAAACATTTTGCCCTTTGTATTTAGCTCTGTATGTTTCCAATCGTTCACATACATTTTGTTTTCACAAATGTCATTGGATTTTGTGTTGTCTATGCAAACATCACAAAAACAAGAATATTTTCTTTTATCCAATGCAAACGCATTTCTGGACGACTTTGTTTGAATTGAATGCAATTTTCGAGTCCCTTTTATTGTTTCAACGTCATTTCCAATTGATCTATCTACGTCTTCGATTCCAATATGCCAAAAAAACCTTTATATGAAAAATTAAAAGAAGAATTTGTAAATATGATATCAAAATACAATCAAAGATAATCATTGCATGATAAATGTACAATGTTTAAAATTATATTTCCAATATAAATTAAATTGAATGTACCTTCGCACTTCTCTTGATGGGTTTCTCTCATGGCTTAGAGCAGCGATGCACCATTGAACAACTTCTTCAGCGTTCACAAGTCGGCTTGCAGAGTGGTTCATTTGATATCTTCAAAGTACTCGTTTTATGCATGCTCCTGCACCGTCATGTTCTCCTTTTCCATGGCCAGTCTCAAAGAAATTCCAACAATGTTTAATGCAGGTTTTCTTATGAAGACACCACAACCAAAAGAATGATCGTGCAGATTTGAATTGACCTGCGCATCCGTCTAACCATATCCAATGTTTTTTTTCTCAATAAAACTAAATCTATTTATAAAACATAATGATACAAAACTGCACCAGTTTCAGCTGTGTGAGCCTGAGAACTGGGCTTGATGTCCAAGCTTAACCTTAACAACTGAACTGCCCAGAGTGGGAAACCAATTCTTTTAAAATAAGGTCCACCGCCCTTAGAAGCGAAACCGGTAAAAGAGTAAATGCACTGTAGTTTAATAAGAGACAATAAACTAGAATAGCCTACAGCTTTTGTAGCTGAATATAGATACAAAAAAACCAAAAAATCCTTCCATGAGGTCAAAAGTCTGTACCAAAGCATGCTGAGGGAAGTCGAAGTTACTGCTCAGAAGTGGGGGAATCTGGTTCTTCCACGATCCTACAACTGAACTCGTCTTCGCCATCTACATTGTTCTTCCCTGGTGAGCCATCTTTACTGGAGAAGTCCACTTGCAAATTTTCCATTCCAAGAATGGATTTCCCCATGCTTGCAGGCGCAACAGGAGCCGGGAAATCATTTTTAGCCTGGGAGGGTTGAGGGTCAGGCGGAGAGGGAGCGGGGCGGGTTACAGGAGCAGGAGTCGAGCTGAGGGATTCTTCACAAACAGTAACAGTAATGAAAGCGGTTAGAATAGGCTTTTCCATGGAGCAATTGAAACGAAACTCCGCCCTCTGAGAGGACTGGCGGAGGCCAAGGTTGATAGGCAAATTAAAAACAGGGGAGGCCGACTGAGAGACAGGGGGAGGAGGCCGTGAAGTCGAAGCAGCATGGGTGCTCCCAGGATGGAGGTGACAGCCCCTCAGACTCCTAGAGTCAGAATGCAAATTCCAGTCGACGTCTTCCGCAAAAGAGTCAGAGGGCGAGCTGATGGAAGGCCGTGGGCGGGAAGAGCGCCCTCTGCTCATTCCACGCCTACAACGCATTTTTTGCCTGAGACGAGGCATTTTCGCTGAGCTTTTCCAAGAGAGTTTGGAGCAGAAGAAGTCGGCAGAGTGCAGCGAGGACTTATGGAAATCAGTCAGCTGAGAGGACAAAAAAGAATTTCCAAACTGAGAAGCCAAATGACAGAAGTTACTCTGGGTGAAGTGGAAACCTGGGAGAGTCTCCAAACAGCCAAGAATGGTGCAACACCGCCCAGTTTGGGTGCGTGCACTCGGTTCTGCACAGGCTGGTGGACAAGCTCCGCAGACAGGAGGAGGAGAGCCACATAAAACACAGAGACCCGAAGAATTCTCCAGAACGAAAGCCATAACTATTAGAACCAGCAAGACGAGGTGGAAGATGGATGCGGCAAGTGAATTGAATGCAATGCAGGTTGGCGAAGTAATGGCCATAGTAATGACGCCGTCGAGGGCCATATGGCCACAGCATGCGGGTGCCCTCGGGATCCACAAGGGGACTAATGTCCCATCACTCTGAGCTATTATCCGCATCTGGAGTTGTGCGTTCCTTGTGCACCTGTATAGTGCATTTCTGCAGAGCATCTCTTTCATGGATACTGTTGAGGAGGCCATGAACTAGAGTGTTGACATTGTCTACTCCTAGATTTTCTAGGAGATCAGCAACTTTGTTTCCTTCTCTCTTAACATGAGAGAAAGTGACTGCTTGATTGTTCTTCAACCAATTTCCAATTAGATCGATTCTGGCTACCAAGCGCCAGCTAGAAGCCACTTTAGCCGTGTTGGTACCCTGGAGGATCTGATTGACCATGTTTATGAGAATCTGAGAGTCTCCTTCGATGATAGTGGGAATAAAATTATAAAGCTGAGCTAGACGCAGACCTTGCAGAAGTCCTTCTAACTCAGCTGAGTTGTTTGTATCCCACCCTATGGATCCGTAATAAACAGTCAGGGCATTCCCCTTGGAGTCCCGAAAAATTCCTCCGAAACCGGCCTGGCCTGGATTGCCTCTAGACGCTCCATCAAAATTTAACTTGACGATTCCAGAAGGTGGAGGGGTCCAACATATAGGAGAAAGAGGGGTGGTTTGGCTGTTGGAGCTGGGAGCCAGGTTTATTTTGAATTGCCAGTTCTGCCAAATAGCGATTTCCTTTGGTTTCTTTGGAAATTCCTCCTCTTGCCAGGATTGGAGAGCAAGAGATTCCTGGAGATTACTGCTGAGATTGCTCCAGATGATATCCAGAGAAGTGGATTGGTTCTTAAAGATTCTCTTGTTTCTTTCCTTCCACAGGGCCCATAAAAGTAAACCGGGGATGAGTTGCCAGAGCGTATTGAGAAGGTTGCTGGCATAAGGGCGCCTGGACCAGTTGCGCAAAATGCTTGTTATGTCCCCAACAGGTTTACTTTTTTGACATCTGAAGCAGACTTTCTCCCATAGTGTGTTGGCCAGAGTGCAAGATATCATGAGGTGGTGGATTGTTTCACTGCTTTGATTACAATTAGGACAATGAGAAGGTCCGATGAATCCTTTTTTGACGAGGTTGTCCCATGTAAGAATCCTTTTATGACTGAGCAGCCAAAGAAAAGTGGAAAATTTTGGCCAGGTACCCAGAGCCCAGACTAGCTGCCAGAGGGAATCCTGGGGTAGAGGAATAGGATGCATTAGAGAATAAGCCTCCTTTGTGGGGAAAATACCTTTTGTCGTGTAACCCCATCTTAGTATGTCTGGCTCCTCAGACCATCTGATTTTCCGGCGTTGGAGCTCTTCGTCGAGGGCGATCCATGTGGCCTCCTGAGCATGAGGTGCTATGAGAGAAGGGTGCTTCCATTGTCTGTACTCATCGTGACTAGTGTTGAGCCAGTGCTAACTGAATTTGTCTTCTTCCAAGCTGGTGTTGTTTCCATTACTGATATGAGTGAGATTATCAGTTAGCTTTGGGTTTTGCTGCCAGGAGTCCATCCAAAATTTCGCTGTGTAGCCATTGCGAACTTCCCAGAAACTGTGTTGCTGAATGAGTTCGCAATGAGGTTTGGCTGTGTTCCAAATGAGCGATCCTATGTTTTCAGGGGAGAGCCTTATAAGATCTTCAGGAGGTCTGTTATTGGCGTATTTAGCTGTCCATAATTTGGCCCATGGTGTCTGTGGATTCGAGAGCCATTTCCACCATATGCGGGCGCCCATGACCTCGTTGCTGTGGGTAGGATTCCTGAGCCCAAGTCCTCGCGCTTCTTTTGGAGAACAAACACTATTCCAGTTGACTAGAGCCCATTTTCGATTTTGGCCAAATGAGCCCCAGAGGAATTTACTTTGCAGGGTTTTAATCTATTTGAGGACCCATTTCGGGGCAGCTAAAACAGAGAAGAGATAAAGTGGCATTGATTGTAGACTTGCTTTAATGAGAGTGAGTCTGCTAGCCATATTGACAGCTCGAAAGGTCCAGGAAGAGAGTCGAGCTTCCAATTTTTCCAAAATAATGTTCCAGGAGGAGTGTTTGATAGCTGAGTCGATGAGAGGCACTCCAAGGTATTTGGCTGGGAGCGAAGCAATGGAGAATCCTAAAATGTGGGCAATGTTGACCTGAGTTTGGGGAGGAGTATTGAAGAAGAAAATTTGAGATTTGGATTCGTTTATGGACATGCCAGAGGCTTGAGAAAAAAGGTTAAGGATACCCTTGAAGGACCGGGCTTCTTGGACTGAAGGGTGCCCAAAAAGCATATTTTCATCCACAAATTGTTGGTGCGTGATAGCAGGGGTACCATGAAGAGAGATGCCATGAAGATTATGGTTATGGACAACATTGTGAATCATCCTACCAAGACCTTCAGCCATGAGAACAAGGATGAAAGGAGAGAGGGGGTCTCCTTGTCTGACACCTCTGGATGGAGAGAAAGGCCTGGAGGAGACTCCATTGATGAGGATAGAGAAAAAAGAAGAGGTAATGAGACTTAAAATCCACTTGATCCAAAGCTGGTCAAAGCCAAAGGCGCTAAGGATCTGCTAAATGTAACGCCAACTAAGTTTGTCAAAAGCTTTGGAGAGATCAATCTTTAAAATCATACCTTCCTTTTTGCCAACTTTTAAGGAGTGGATTACCTCATGAGTCAGAATGATGCCATCCAAGATTTGGCGCCCTTCCACATAGCCTGTCTGTTCATGCGAGATAAGAAGCAGAAGTAGAGGTTTAAGACGATTGGCTATGACTTTAGAGATGATTTTGTAGATGACGTTGTAGAGGGCGATGGGGCGGTATTTATCAGGAGTGTTGGGTTGCTCTTCTTTCGGGACCAACGCTATGAAAGTAGCATTGAGCGAGGGAAGAAGCCGGTGAGAGATCCTGGATTCCTCCACCAGTTGCCAGACTTCCATTTTGATGAGATCCTGGAAGTGATGAAAGAAATTTGAGGTAAAACCATATGGGCCTAGAGCTTTTTCATCCTTAGATTGAGTCACTGCTAGTTCCACCTCCTGAATGGATATTGGGCGCAGGAGCATTTGGTTGTGCTCATCCGTAACTAGCTTAGGGATCAGCTGGGTGATTTTGTCGATGGTCGGTTGTCTATCTATAGGAGGTTCCTGTTGAATGTCTCTGAAGTATTCTAGAAGCACCTTCTCAATGTCTTTCTGTTGCTCGACTTGCTCTCCCTGCTGATTGGTGATGTGATGGATGTGATTTTGCATTCTTATTTGGATCGTGTACCTATGGAAGAACTTTGTATTTCTTTCGCCTTCTTTTAGCCATCGTATTCTTGATTTATATCTCCATAAGATTTCCTCTTGTTTATGCCTTTCGTTCAACTGTTTTTGTAGTTATTTCTCTTTAGTGGCTAAAATTTCTGTTCGGCCTGCCGTGATGATCTTCTGCTGTAGCTCTGCCATCTATTGCTCAAGAGATTTTTCCTCCTGAAAGATATTTCCAAAAATAGAGTGGTTCCAATTTTTAATGTGGTACTTGAGAAATTTGAGCTTCTGCTGAAACTGGAACATTTTTTATCCTTTTGGTGGGATGAAGCTCCTCCAAGTAACGTGGACCATTTCCCTAAAAGATGGGTGAGTTAACCAAAAGGCCTCAAATTTGAATGGTCTTTTTAGGTGAGAGCCCATACTCTGCCACTACAAGGAGATGGGCCAATGATCCGAGCCTGCCAGAGGAAGGATTGAGGCTGAGAGGTCCCCCCCTAGATGGATTGCATTGTCCGAGAGGAGGAATCGATCCAGCTTTGATGCGATCTGCTGCCCCCCTGTCTACTTGTTGTTCGATGTGAATATGCAATTTGAAAAGGGAATATCGATGAGCCAGATGTTGTTGATGAAATCCTTGAAATGAGAACATTCCGGTTCTAATCTTGATCGCCCTCCTGTTTTTTCTTCCAGCTTAGTAATCATGTTGAAGTCCCCTCCCAGAATCCAGAGAGGATGGGCTCGATTGCAATTTAAAGCTTCCATTGTATTCAGAAGCGCTATCTTGCTGGTTGAATCCTGAGGGGAGTATACATTTGATAAATGCCCATATATATTCGTACCTATAGGATGGAAAGTGGCTTGGATGAGGTTGTGCGCCGCATGAAAATCTGTCAGCATTATGGCTCGAGTGTCCCAAGCTATCGCGAGACCTCTGGAGAATCCTGAGGCATCAACTGCTGCTGAATGGCAACTAGGCCACACCTTGGATAAGACTGCTCCTAGTTCTTCACTACTACATTTAGTTTCTTGAAGAAAGAGGATTTCAGGTCTTTCTTTCTGAATCATGTTTTTGATCATCCTGTGCTTTGCGAGGCTGTTGAGCCCTCTAATATTCCATGAGATGAGCTTCATGGCATACTATCTGCGAGTGGTTTATAGAACCGAGTTATCTTGGGGTAATGCCTTGATTCCACTAATATTTCCCCTAATGTGATGGTTCGCTGCCAATCTGGATTTTGGCCTCTTTTCTTGGACTCCTTAATGACTTTTAGGTTGTCCCATTGACTATCGGGCTGAATCCCTAGCTTCTTTTGCTATTGTACCTTGGATAAGACCATCTCTAGAGTATCGATTTGTCGAGGATTGATTTTATCATATTCCTGTCTTCTGCAGGCATCCTCAATTCCTAGAAGATCAAGTTCTCCTATATCAAGACCTTCAGAGTCCTCTTCCATATGACTTGTTTGGCTACTTTCAGGATTTTCTTTGAGGGTAGGGTTGGGGCTAGATTTGGGGTCATCTATTTCCATGATGATGGGATTCTAGGTTAAGAGCTTTGGAACTTCGGAGGAAAAGGCTCCAGTTGGCTTAGGGTTCTGCGGCACATGAAGAGTCGCCACCGGGTTTGAAGACTCTGGAATGTTAGGAGGAACAGGGGTTTTGAGCGAGGGATTAGGAGTATCAGGATGAGCTTCAGATGAAGGGTCCTGGTTGGAAAGAACGACGAAGCTATTGCTAGAAGACGGAAGATTAACAGTAGGGCTAGGTTTTTTACCTGAGGCTGAGGTTTTCTTGCTATGCTTTCTTCGAGAGGGCACTTTGGTGAACCCGTCCGGCTCCGCCTTGTCTTCGGTTTCTTTGCCACGAGATTGAGAATTAAGCAGATAGTCCCTGAACAAATGACCATGGGCATGGCATCTACGACACTTGAAGGGGACGTGTTCATAATCCAAGGGTTGGATCCATTCAAAGTCATCATGGAATAAACTTACTGCATCTGGGAGGGCTTTGTCCAGTTCCATGAAGACACAGATTCTTGCGTATGAGGTGTATCTTCGGAGCTTGGTTTCCTCAGCAATTTTGATGAATTTCCCCAAACCTCGACCAATCTCCTGGAGAGAGTCTTCATCCCAATACTCGAGCGGCAACGAGTATAGGCGGATCCAGACTGGAGCCTAGTTGAAATTTTCCTTGTCTGGGTTGAATCTTTCGACCCAGTTTCTGAGATATAGCCTTGCAGAATTGAAAAAATAGGGCCTCCCATCCATAACTATGTTTCGATCTTCGATACAGTTGAAAATGGCTGTGAAGAAGCCTTTCGGGCTGAGTTGGAGGGTAACGTGTCCCTTTGGCTTCCATTTGGATGCAATCCATCCTTGCAGTGCCTTTTCAGTTGGCCATAAACCAATGAACTTCCCGATCAGAGCGTGGTCTCTCATGTATTGGATTCTGGCATTGATTCTATGGCTCGGCAGATCTATTTTGGGTCTTTCTTGTGCGATGGGTTTGCAGGTGGAGGAGGTAGCGCCAACCACGTCCGTCTGTTTCTCAGAAATCGGCACCTACGATGCCTCATTTCCCTGTTCATTGTCCTTAGCGCTATGGTGTTGGTCAGGATTTGTCTTGATTCCGTCCTTGTCTGCAGGGGAAGGCTGGTCGCTTCCCCCCGACTCTGTCGCCATGCGAAAAGGCGAGCTTCTTCTGTGGGTGTACAGAGGGCGCTGTCAAATCAGATCGATTGTGCAGGGCAGCTAGGGTTTCAGCGGAGCAGAGGGAAAGCGAACCCTAGACATCCTTCCTTAAAACAAAAATCCGACCATATCTAATGTTCATTGAATGTTATTCCACGATTTTTCAATGAATCATAATTTTTTCCAAAACAATGTTGTACAAAACATGTATCATGTGTGCGATCGTCACTGATATAAAATTGATATTCTTTAATGATATGTTGATTTTCACTCGTGCTTTCTATATGATCGACATTTTGTTCAGCATGTCTATATAGAATATGGACGAGCATGGAGACTTGGTCAGAATGATAGTATTCACTCTGAATTTCTTTTTGTGGAACAAATGTGTAGTTTTATGCAAAATCAATCACTGAAAAAATGGTCCCTGGTGGAAAAACTTCACGAGATTTTTTGAATTGCAAGTCTTGCCATCGAGCTCTATGGGAATGCTTGGTGTATTTGTAAATTTCTGCCTCAAACTTTCTCAAAAAGTCTATCAGAAAAATTTCGTCTTCTAGTAATTCAATTCTTTTAACACTATTTGCAGCTTGAATCGATGTATCGATATATTCATTTCTCTTCCATTTCACTTTCATTTTGGAAAATTATTGATCATTTATATCAATATAATATTTGTTTTGAAATTTAGTCAAATTTCCACAATCATCGCATTTTTTACCACCAACACATTTCTTTTTGTAAAATAGTTCATTGCTTTCTCTTTCACATAGAATTTGAGATATGAAATCACGGATAGTGGAAGGAGGAAGTGAATCCTTCCATAATGTTCTACCGAAATCAAGGAATGTGTCATAATATAACTCAAATTCCACATGATAATGGCAACAACAAGTGTCGCGTACGGTGATAGGTTTTACATACCATGGTTTTTGTTGAAGAAAAGCACTGATTGAAACATGAATTTGACGATTCTCCTCTTTGAACTTGTTGAATAACTCTATCTGAGTGGTTTCCAAGAGATGTTTTTCATGTTCTTCGTACTGATTTCATGCTATTCTTCTTCGCATCACATGCCTTGCAGTTGGTGAAACACGCGAATTGTTCTTCCAATATTCATATATTATTTTTTTAACATTTTCTCCAAGTCTATCTTTGTATGGTTGCATACAAATAGCTCTCCAACAAGCGAGTTCATCATTTACATCTATTTGCAACCGAAATTTCCGATGTTTGTGCAAAGTTTTTCGCAAGGTTCCCAGTGCTCATGCCATAGATGTTACCAAATGATTATCTTGAGTACTTGAGGAAACCATTGCCATCTGTATTCCTCTACGTACAATTGAAACATCTTTCTCTCTAGATCTCTTAATTGACTTTATAGCACTACTCATATTTTTTATCACCTCTTCCTTCATTTTTTTATCTTTGGTTGATTTTAGAATACCCAATAGTGTCGTAGCTTCTTTTAATTTCCTTAATGATAGGAGACCTGTCAACATTTGAGCCTGAACTGTCACCCGCTCATTTAAGAAATACTTTTCAAAAATGCAGTTAACACGATATCGTATAACATGGTCAGGTTTTTTATCTCCATATGTGTGAGTGTCAACATTTTCTAACATCTCATTATTGATAGTGATTTCATCTATACATATTCGAAAAAATAGTACATATTCAATAAATAACTAAATTAATAAATATATCTAAAATTTCAAATATTTTTCAAATTAGTTCATCAAATAAAAATTAAGCTTAACATTTTACATTACGAAAATTTTAAATATATCAATAGATCGTAATATTTACATTTACATACCTGCTTCAATTTTTGCTTGAGGTTGATTTTCTTCTTAAATATTTTGAGGAATATCTCTGTCTGTTTACATTCAACAAAATATTTTTCAAACTAGTTCATCAAATAAAAATTAAGCTTCACATTTTACATTAGGAAAATTTTAAATATATCAATAGATCATAATATTTACATTTACATACTTGCTTCAATTTCTGCTTGAGGTTGATTTTCTTCTTCAATATTTTGAGGAGTATCTCTGTCTGTTTACATTAAACAAAATATTTTTCAAACTAGTTCATCAAATAAAAAGTAAGCTTCACATTTTACATTAGGAAAATTTTAAATATATCAATAGATCATAATATTTACATTTACATACCTGCTTCAATTTCTGCTTGAGGTTGATTTTATTCTTCAATATTTTGAGGAATATCTCTGTCTGTTTACATTAAACAAAATATTTTTTGAATTAGTTCATCAAATAAAAATTAAGCTTCACATTTTACATTAGGAAAATTTTAAATATATCAATAGATCATAATATTTACATTTACATACCTGCTTCAATTTCTTCTTGAGGTTGATTTTCCTCTTCAATATTTGAGAGGGCTTCTAACTTTCTTTTGCGAGATTGTCTCGTTTCTTCTCTACGTGCCTCAGGGTCTCTTTTTCGATCATATTTTCTCGCACAAGTTCTTCGATTTCCCATGATAATAGGGTATGAAGTTCAAAAAATTTCCTTCAAAAAATTAGACAATAACTCAATTACAAAAAATATCACAAAAGATTTAATTTAAAAAATTCAGTGTAAATTTTTTGCAAAAAATACATACTCCAATTCAAAACACTTACTTTAAAAAATTCGAGAGAAAAATGTCTTATAAAAATGGAACGAAACTCAAAATATTTACTTCAACTCAAAACACGTACATACCTCCAAGAAATGTCTTTTGAATGTATGTCCAAGAATTTTTTTTAAGTTCAAAACAATTTTTGCCAAAATAAGGCCGCCTCCAAGAAATGTCTTCCAAAAAAATTCTTTAAACCCAAAACAATTCTTTGTAAAATCAATTTGCTTCCAAGAAATGTTCTTAAACCAAAACTTTGAAGATAATTTTTTGAACCCAAACCAAGATCTTTGTAAAATGAGATGAAATGTGCGAAATGTGCGAAATGTGTGAATCATTTCGTGGCAATTTATATTGCCGCGAAATGTGTTTTAGTAGGGGCTCTGCAAAACTTTCCAGCCGACGGGGAGTTATACAATAGTTCGGCCGAACTTTTGATTAAAAGTTCGGCTGAACTATTAAGACGTTAGATTTAACGAGCCTTCGGCGGAAAACATAGTTCGGCCGAACTTAGATTAAAAGTTCGGCCGAACTAACGCGTCATCTATTACGCAAAAACCAGGCTCTGAATACGGTTCTGCAACTTTGGACTGATTAAACTCCATGAAAGATTGTTAATTAACTGTCAAAACCAAGACAAGCATTTTCAAAATTGAATCTACTTTAAGGAAATATAACTTTTATGGAATTTCATAAACGTTTATTAATTTTAATTATTTTTCTAATAAAATGAGTGCAAACAATTTCTGAGGGTCATTGTGATTCAGTGAAATCAAATTTTGTATCTCCCAAAATACATTGTAAAAAAAATTGAAAAAATTATGGGGCATTACATTGGTCCGTCGTCTCTAATGGGTAGCTTTTAGATTTTTAGTTTATAACTTATATGTTAAGAAATTTCTTGCGATGCGAAACATATCCAAAACACGCAGTTTTTCGTATTGGACCAGTTCAAAAAATTCTAGTAATTATGATATGCATCCATTAGCTTTGTAAATATGACGAAAACAAAGTAGACTCTGTCTAGATTGTTGTAACACTTTTTTTTTTTTCAAAAACACAAATTTTCAATGAATACAACATTGCGTCATAACATGACTTCTTATGAATCCTTTGATTGTTAAGAAACACACACTCAAAGAAACGCTAAGTTGACATATCAAATCTGCATAAAAAAATTTCAAAAAATAAGTAATAGAAAGCTAACAAAATTTCTCACAACTTTTATTTTTATCACAAAATGAAATTCTACACAAAAAAGTTGTTATAGTTTGCAGAAAGTTGAAGAACCGAAAAAAATGAATTTTTTTTCTCAAAAAAGGGCAAAAAATGTAACCCAGCTTCACGTTTTCACCCTATAGCGAAATTTCTGTGATGACCTTTTTAAGTGAAATTTAGGAGCCTAAAAAAGCCCTAACTTCCACAAATCATATCTCCGAAAATGTTGTGAACCAAGCTTTGAAATTTTGCGACGATGTTCCTTGGGATTTTGGCGTTGCACTCTAATAATGTCAGCTTCTGAACCATCGTAGAAAAAAATTTATAGCGAAAATTCCACGATGACCTATTTGTAGCAGCGAAACCCTAGAATCCAAAGCTCTTATACCAAATGTTGTGAACCCAGCTCCAAAAATATAAGAAAAGAGGTATCAACACCTTAGAAATAAGCCACTTCGAGGGGAAAACCTCTAATACATTACATGAATGAACAGTTCTTGGATGATACAAATTACAAAACCTCCTTTCTATATATAGGAGTCCATGGGGCCACAATGTAATCCTAGCCGACCTAACAATAATAATTTAAGGGCACAATAATAACAATATGGGGGTTACAAGGGTATAGTAATAAAAATAAGGGGGTTACACTAACAACAATAAGGGACTATACAAGTAATATAGGGACCTAACAACCGTAGAGACACCCTGATTCGTGGAGTCTGAAGTGGCTTACAAAATTGATTTTAACAATGTGGCACAGATATTTCCATTTTAGAAATTGCAAATGTTGTGTTTCCTTATTGTCTAAGAATCCTTTCTTTATTATTTACTTTGTTATTCTGAAATATTGAAACTTGAACTAGGCATGAAGTTGTTGATGTAGACCAGTAGATGGTTGTACCTCAATCTTCTTTGGTACTATACTTGTTCCTCTCCTTGAATTTCTCATCATGAGATGCTTAAAATCCTAACTCCATTTGAGCATTCTCACGATATTACCATCGTGAAATTTCATCAATTGTAGACTTATACTTTATTTTCTAATTTAATGATGCTTTTGGATGTATAAAAATTTATAGGATTTTCTTAATCGGAACTGAAACTTTTCCATATTCGATGTGTTTTTCCTATTGGACAAGCCGTGAAAAAACTTGAATAGGGGACCTTTCAATTAGCTGCATACATTGGGAATTTGGATTCCCCAGTTAATCACTCAATTTTGCGACTTAGTAACATCTCATATGATATATATTTATTCCTTGGTTTAGGGCCTTAGAAGCAGAAGTTCTTGTCATATTTGGGGATGATTAATCAATGTATTGTGCCCTTGAATATGATTAAGGTCAATGATAAACATTTAACAAATGTGGCTTTGAAAATAAATGCGAAGGAATTTAATCAGAATTCAAAGATCAATATTTCATCTATATTCCTTAGCCTTTTCGAGCCAGCCCCTTGATTTTGTGTGTTGGTATTGTTGTAACTGTTGTTATATTCTTCAGGTTGGTGGCCTCAACTCTTTTTTAGCTCTAGAATTTTCACATATGGTACCCAATATTTCAATGAAACCAACAATTATTATTGGCATGGATGTTTCACATGGTTATCCAAGGCATGTAGATGAACCTTCAATTTCAACGGTATGCGTCTTTAACATGTTATCAAGGCTTCTGTCCTGATTTGACAGAGATGGTGAATTTTAATATATGTTGTTTTCTGTTAAAAGATATATTGTAGCTTCTGTTTAAAGCTCTTATAATTCATTGTTTAGTTCCATATTCATATGTTTATCTTTGTTTCACTTATACTGCCATGTATAAGTGTTTATGTTTCTGGACCTGAATTATGTTACAAAACATTAATTATATATTTTGTACGTATGTCAGAATTATGTGATTTGATATTAAATATTCTTTCCTTATAAAACATTGTTACCGATGAAATAGGTAACCTGACCTCAAAACCGGAACTCTAGCCCAAAAAGACTCAAAAAACATGAAAAAACACCCCAAAAACAAAAAAAGTGTATTCCAGAACGCACTTGGTTTTTTTTTAAGGTCAAATTTCAACATTTTATAAAATTATGCTAAAACAAAATTGTTTCTTGAAAAAAGGATTGATAAAACACCCTCAAAACAAAACCAGTTGATGCTGGAATAACAAAACAAAAAAAAAATGTCATATTTTTGACATTTTTAAAAATAGAAATAACATTTTTTAATTTTTAAAATTCAAAAATTAAAAAAAAACCTAAAATTTAAGAAAAAAAATAAATTTAAAAAATAAAAACATTTTAAAGCTTAAAATTTAAAAATATATAGGAATGAAAAAATAAAAATAAAAACAAAAATAAAAATTTTAATTCGAACATTTAAAAAAACCTAAAATTTAAGAAAAAATTAAAAATTAAAAATTAAAAAAAATTTAAAGATTAAAATTAAATATAAGAATTAAATTTAAAAAAAAAAGAAAAAGAAAATTTTTATTAAATTAAAATATATATATATATATATATATATATATATATATATATATATATTTAAAATAAAAAAATAAATTTAAAGAAATATATTAAATTTTAATAAATTTAAAACTTAAAAAAAAAAAAAAACAAAAACAAAACATTATTGAAATTAAAAGTAAAAAAATTAAAAATTAAAAATTAAAAAAAATACAATAAAAATATTAAATTAAAAAAATATATTTAAAAAAAAACAAATAGATTTTAAAAAATATATTAAATTTAAATTATATATATATATATAAACTTAAATTAAAAATATATATATTAGATTTTATTAAATAAAATATAAAAATGTTAATATTAAAATAACAAATTAAATTAAAAAAAATGTTAAATTTCAATAAATAAATGAATAAACAAATAAATTTTGAAATAAAAATTAAATTTTAAATCTAAAGAAAAAAAAACATTGTTAAAATAAAAAGTTAAAAAACTTTAAAAAGCAATTAAAATTGAAAAATTGAAAAAAACAAATTAAAAAAAATATATTCAATAAAAAATAAAATAAAAAACAAATTAATTTGAAAATATTAAGTTTAACTTTATAAAAAAAAAAAAAAAAAAATTCTAATTTTAAATATACAATTTTAATTGAAATAAAAAAATATAAAAAAATTTATGTAATTAAAAAAAAAGTATTAAATTTAAATAAATTGAAAAAAATAAAAAAATTTACTTAATTTTAAAAAATTAAATGAAAAAACTAAACATAAAATTTAATAAATAAAAAAAAAATACAAAATTTAATAAAAATTATTAACAAAATTTAGAAAAAATTTAAAAATAAAATTAAAATAAAATTAAAATAAATAAATAAATAAATTAAAAAATTAAAAACAAAAAACAAAAAGAATTAAAACAAATTAAATTTCAAATATAAAAATTAAATTAAATTAAAAAATAAATAAATAAATTTTTTGAATTAAAAATAAAAAATAAAATAATAAAATTAAAATTAAAATTAAAAGAATAAAAAATAAAAAATAAAAAAATTTTGATCGTGGTGGCGTTGCCACTCGAACTCCAGCCCAGGTGACAGCGGAGGCCGGTCGCTAGGCGGGAGGTCGATTCCGAGAATCGCCCTCCCGCGGTGGGAGGTCGATTCCGGGAATCGCCCTCCTGTGACGCGGGAGGGCGATTCCCGGAATCGGCCTCCCGCGGCGTGGCTGGAGGCCAATTCAGGGAATCGCCCTCCCACCGCGGGAGGTCAATTCCGGGAATCGGCTGCGGTGGGAGGGCGATTCCCGGGATCGGCCTCCCGCCGCGGGAGGCCGATTGCAGCAGGAAACCGATTTCAGGAATCGCCCTGCCGCCCAGATGGCGGTGGAGGCCGGCTGCCACCTGGGCGGGAGGCCGACTGGCGGCACCACCACAATCATTTTTTTTTTTAATATATATATATATATATATAATTTTTTTTATTTTTTTATTTTTATTTTTTAAATTCAAAAAATTTATTTATTATTATTTTTTTTTTTTAATTCGAATTTTTTATTTTAAATTTAATTTGTTTTGTTTTTTTTGTTTTTTTTTTTTTAAATTTTGTTTTTAAATTTAATATTTTAGATTAATTATTTTTTAAAATTTAAAATTTATTCATTAAATTTATTAAATTTTAATTTAATTTAATTTTTTTTTTAAATCTTTTAGTTTATTTGGTTTTTCATTTTTAAAATTTATAAATTGTTTCATTTAAAAAAAAACAGCAAATTTATGGATATTTGTTTTTTAATTATTTGCACGTGGTTTTTTTCATTTTTTTTGTTTTTTAATGATAGTTTTTTTATTATAATTCTTTTATTTTAATTTTCTTTTTCAATTTCAAATTTTGTTTTGTTTTTTTTTAAATTTGTTTTTTTTTGTTAATTTTAAAATTTGTATTTTTGTTTTCTTCTTATTATTATTTTTTTAATTTAAATTTTTTCTTTTTTGTATTTTATTTTTTTTATCTAAATTTTAATTTTGTAATTTAAATTATTTTTAAATTTTCTATTTTAATTTTTTTATTTTATTATTATACGGATTTTTTTAATAACTTAGAAAAAAATGTTTTTGATGTTTTTTTTTTATATTTTTTTTTTGTTAATTTTTGTTTTTTTTCTTTAAATTATGTGTTTTTTTTTCAAATTTTGTCATTTCTTTTGATATAATTTTCGAATATTTTTTTTTTAATTTTTTATTTTTACGAGTTAATTTTGTGTTTTTTTACATTTTTATTGGTTTTTTAATTGTTTTTATATATATATATATATTTTTTATCTAAGTTTTGTGTTTTATTACCAACATGAAAATCACCACTCTAAAAAAAAAGGTTGATGCTGCATCAATACGTTTCAAAATTAGCATGAAAATCACCGCTCTAAAAAAAAAGTTGATGCTGCATCAATACGTTTCAAAATTAGCATGAAAATCACTAACATTTTAAAACAAATATTCATACTTCATACATAAAAATATTAGTGTCAAAAATGTGCTAAAAAAAAAAAGTGATTTTGTATCACCACTTTTCAAAATCGGGTGCTTTTTATGCTACCAAAAAAAAGTAGGTAACCGTGTGATTACCTATTTCATCGATAACAGTGTTATAACCTATCATTTTGTCATACCCTTATTAGTTACGCGTGGCTACGATTTAGGAAAACTATTTTGGACCATGTACTATTCTAATTTTGCACTCGTTGGATCCATTATTGTTCCAAATTGACTCTTTGCAGTATAAAGATTTCTTGTATTTCTCCCCCATACAGTAAGAGCTCACAAGTATATTTTTTAGAATTTATTGTTTGTTTGATTGAATTTTCTAATTTCAACCTACTTATTTTGTATCACAAGTTGTGTGCTTCATTAATTTTTTTGCGTTAGACACAGTTTGCGTAGGGCTCCAAAAGACTGCCTTTTATCAATTAATTAGATCCTCTCCCCTATTAAAGAAGTTCACAGATCCGAGCTTCTCATAACTTTGCATTTTTTTGTTTCTGAAATCAATTTAGGCTAAAATATGTTTGAAGATGTAAATTTTTAGTGTTTATTTCATAATTTTCCATGATGAATATTTATCTTATTAATACATACATTTTCTCTACAAGTTCAAAAACTTTTCTTATCTATATCTAGAGTCTAGACATTGTGCTTATTAAACAGACTGTCATTTACAATACAATTTATATGTTATTGATTGTTTTAAATAAATTTGTTGGCAGGTTGTCTCATCGAGAGAATGGCCCTTGATTTCAAGATATGGAGCTTTAGTGATAACTCAACCCCCCAAGGTTGAGATCATTGAAGCTTTGTACAAACCTTTTCCCCCGGGAAAAGATGTGGGCATGATCAAGTACTTCTATGGAGCAACAAAACTGTAGGCTTGTTGACTTTAATTGTAAAATACACAAGAGGTATTTGTAATAATAATTTATTAATATAAAAATGTATATATGATGAGAAATGTTACAATGAAGCCATGCTTATATACCTATGTAGGTGGCCTTTCATGACTAGGCATGTCTTTTAGACATGTATTTTCACTAACTTAATGACTACTTAACATATTCCTTATTTGACTATTAATAATTATATTTATTTGTATTTATTCTATTTGTTATGAATTATATTCCTAAAATTGCCCCTTCCTTCAAAAGCTCTGTCCTCAAAGCTATATTGCTGAAAATTTACTTCACCTTGATCTCGAACAATTGTCTTCACTTTCCTCACATCATTTTTTGATAAATTTTTGATAAATCTGATTGGTCACAAGTACCTCAACATGTATAATTTTGTGATCTTATTTTGGAACTAGTTTTAAAATTATTATTTTTTAATATATTAATTATTATTGTTATTATTATTATTTTTTAAAGCAATTTTATAAAATTTATTATAATATAACTTTATAAATAAAGTTAGATTATAATAACTTTATAAAAAAAATTATGATTTGTTAATTTATTATATTGGTACTGTAGTGAGTCGTGTCTTTATATCACGTCTTTTATTTTGGCCATATTCTAATACCAATCTCCCCGAACTTTGCTACAAAGGAAGAAACCGATGCTAAAAAGGGAGAAACTGACTTTTCCGATGCTACAAAGGCAGAAATCGACTGTTTCAATGTGAAGCATGATACCCCATTTACTGCCTGTCTTCCGATTTCATTTCAGTTTCAGTTTCGGTTTCCAATTTACTATGTGTGTCTTCATGTTCGCCCCTGTCTTGATATTTCAAAGCACAAGTCAGATGAAATTTGACGGTAAACCCTTCCTCAGAACTGCTATAGCACATGAAAAATAATGGTCATAGCAATGCTCATAGCTAAACATATCAATCTGTGTCAATACAAGGGGACCCTCCTTGTTATAAACGATGTTGGAAAATAGCACCTTGGGTGATGTCTAGGCCAACTCTTCTATGGCCTTTTCAAGATGAGCATCAGTGAATGGATAGCCCTCGACACCGAATTCTTCAAAAAGCTCCATGCCATAAGGGGTTACAATTTTTCCATCTTTATCCAAAACGATAACGCTGGGGATTTGATTCACGTGAAAAACCTACTTAAAATTTCTCCTTATACCCGCATCAAAGAATGTCAAGGCAAGCCATGGCATGGTTTGCTGGGATTCCTCGAAACCTTGCTCAAGGATTTTTCTTCTATCATGAGCACATGCATCAAAAATGTATCGGCACTATAATCACTGTACTTATCATTAACGCCATAAATGAAATCAGGAGAAATTAAGACAATCCCGATGTCCCCATTCTCCAATAATTGTTTATAAATTTTAGACAAAATAGGTGTGAACTGCTTAATCATTTCTTCTTCTATATAGATATGGATGAAGTGTTGCAATGCCTCTAAAGCACCATATATGGATTTTTTACGCTAAAATGTAAGAACCCCTGCAAGTGAATGTAAAATAGCAGGAGGTTTATCTACACACAAATTCTGGTCCAAGTCATGAACCTTTCCCATGCCATGTTGTAGCACTCGTGCTGCAAACATTATGAAATCTCCTAATTTCTGGTCGTCAAAAATCACCAAGCAAAGCCAATCTAATGAATCTGTCAATCTTGATGATTCATCAAATACATAATTGGAATCTGATGCTCCAACTCCAAATGTATCACTACCAAAACTATTTGTTGATTGTGGTGTCTCTCCTAGGATAATAGGATGATGGGAATTAGTATTCTGACCAATGACTTCATCATTTTTTGCAAGATGTCTATTGTGCCACTCAATTCTCCACTTGAAGAAGCGCGCAAACTTTGCAAATTCAAGTCTACTACAACAAACAAAGTTGTAGAGGATAAGAGATCATTTACTTTTATTTCGTCATCAGTGAAAATGTCCTCTGCTTCCCCCGTGCTAGGATTCATATTTTCAATTTTTAAATCTCTATTACTTGTATTGATGATGTCAGTGTCCCTGATCATGGATATTTCATTTCTATAGGTTTTTTGAGTACTTGTTTCAAGTTCTATGCTCCTGGGTACTTCAAGACCGTAGCCTTCAGGCACGTTGATTTCAGATGTCTTTCCATCCCAATCATTGTTGATATCATCCTCATCTTCATGTGAATCCTCATCTTGGTCTATATCAGCTTCATCAAGATCTTCTGAATTCCCTGAATCGGCTGAATTGTTTTGTTGACTATGTCGAATATTCGGGAATATTGGTTCTTGCATCAGATTTATCTTGTCGCAAATGGTGTTTAACTTCTGCATTGCTTTGTTATGATTGTCTATGGAATCGCTATGGTTTTTCCACATTTGTCTTTCTATCCGATTTTTCGTGTCTTGAAGTTTTTTATGTCTTCGGAATGTCCTGTAACCTTATCCTTAAGAACGATCAACATTTTCTTGAAATCAACGATCGACATTGATGAAGACATCGAGTGGCAATGATTTCAAGGAACGCTGAATGTGGCAGCAGCACCACGGTGGTGGCAACAACACCGCTTATAACAGCTGAAGGCAGCCAACAGCAGTCGAAGGCATTCACAACACGAAATGGCTCTGATACCAAATGGAGCAACAAAACTGTAGGCTTGTTGACTTTAATTGTAAAATACACGAGGTATTTTTAATAATAATTTATTAATATAAAAATGTATATGTGATGATAAATGTTATAATGAGGCCCTGCTTATATACCTACGCAGGTGGCCTTATATACCTAAGACATGCCTTTTCACTAACTTAATGACTACTTAACATAATCCTTATTTGACTATTAATAATTATATTTATTTGTATTTATTCTATTTGTTATGAATTATATTCATAAAATTCTATGTGTATTATTTCATTGGAAGAATTTTTGTATCCTGCAAATCAATATAGGTAGAGAATGATGCTTTCGAGTATCTAATAAGGTCATGGACATTTATCATTATTAATGTAGATGTAAAGATAATAATTCATCGTTTCATTTAACAGTTCCTCTGACCCATTTTTGTTAATTAGTGGATATTATTAAAATTAAATTATCTTATTTATAATGGTTACACAATGAGCTACTGGTAGACTTCTACCAACCATGCAATATACCACCTAATGTAGAATGAAAACTACAACAAATGATAGTCTTCAGGTATGTGTTCAATGATAAGGTATGTTGGAAGGCCATGGCACTATGACTTGTCTATCATTGACGATCTAAATAAAATGAGAAACGTCACCATTCTTATCTTTATGTGCAAACCTAGGACACATGGTATTGTTGAAATGTTTCATTAGTTGTTTCAAAAAGTGAATTTAAGAATTGCAGAATAATGATTGCAAAACTTGAGCATAGTGTTATTTTCCCCAATTACAAAGGGTTATTATTTTGAAAAGTGCATATATAATGTAAGTCTATTACAATGCAGATAAATAATTGAAAACATCAATTGAATTACAATTGAATTTTAGTCTCTGCCCAAAGTGTGTCTGAGATAGTCATTGTAGAAACATTGATTAAACGATAATGTAGTTTAACTCCCTGCCCAGAGTGTGCCACGATAATACTATGTGAAATAATGGTACATATGGCTATTGTTGGAGTGCTTCATGAATTATTCTGAAAATTTCATATAGAATAAATTATGTGTGTTATAATGTAGATTTTTTTTTTGCAAACATTGATTGAATTACAATGTAATTTTAAGTCTCTCCCCAAAGTATGCCCCGGATAAAGTTTGTTTTCTGTGGCGTGTTGTGTGTTCATCAATTTATCTACATTTGTGATTGAATGAGTATTTTATTTCTTTTGAACATTTCAGATAGTTACTAATGTGGTCACTGGTTCAGAGATGGAGTCAGTGAATCGCAATTTGACCAGGTCTTGAATGTTGAATTACAAGCTATATACAAGTTTATGTTAACTTTTTATCCAAGTTCATTCAATTTGTAATTGGAAGTCACAAATTTATCATATGGTTATTTTTTGTGTTTTAACATTCCTCAATTTAAACCATAAACTATACATGGTTATTTGATCTACTAGGAATGCAATCACATAGAGGTCAGTGATAAACCTAAAATCAAATTGATTGTTGTGCAGAAGAATAATAACACAAAACTATTTCCGAGTGGTGGTTTGGTCAATGTGCAGCCACACTAGTATTCTCTGTAAAATGTAGGATTTGGTCAAATACAACTCTACTAGAATCAACCTATAATATAGGTATCCAAACCACTACTGTAAATCATTATTGCCCACAGTTCAAGATCTCCCAGGCTAGACATGTGAATACTTGATCCTTTCCTTTAAGTTGCCAATATTTGTTGAAGTAAAACAGAGCAGTGAATTAATTAAGCTTGAATTCGGCCCAATTGTTCCGAAAATAAGAAACCATATTGGTGAATTAAATGGTTTCACATTGCTAACTAACGTTGACATTTCATATTGGTAGGGACTAGCACTACGCAATTTCACTTGTTTAGATATAAAAATATTAACATCTACTAAATCTCAAATAATAATAGTTAAAAGTGTGAGGGGTATAAATACTCTTAAATATCACTTGAGGCGGGGGAAAATCCACATATTTCAAAGAGCTTACTTGTTTGGGGAAAACCATTTTTACGATATTTTTAAGGCCCCTCGAAGCTACTATTGTTGAATTTATTCACTTGGCTCAATTCTTCCCCAGATTCTTTAATGACAAGGATAATCAGAACCTTATGAAACATATCACTGAGGAAGAACCACAAAAATGTTTGCACAACTTTCAGAAGGATAAGAGTATGGGTCTTAATGGATGGTCAGTGGAATTATTCATTGGGTTGTATGATATTATGGGCACAGACCTTTCAATATTGGTGAAGGATTCTCACTCCCTGGGTCAAATGCTAGATTCTTTCAATTCAACATTTATTGATCTCATCTCTAAATATGAAGCCCTTCAATCCCCTAACAACTTCATGTCTATTTCATTATGCAACTGGATAAACAAGGTAAATGCAAAAATCATAAGATATAGGTTGAAGTTGATTCTATCTAATAATATCTCTAAGGAATTGTTTGCATTTATAGAGGGAAGGAAAATCCATAAAGCCATTGGGGTCACGCAGGAAGGGATCCATAACTTAAAGTATCGGGAAATTAAAGGTCAGGTGCTCAAATTTGACCTCTCTAAAGCATATGATAGACTCAGTTGTGTTTACCTCTCCTTGCTCCTCACATGTTGGGCTTTGAATTCCCCTTCATAAATTGGGTGATGATTTATATTACATTTGTGTCCTTCGTTGTCTTAATAAAATAATTTGTGTCAACTTTCTTTCATGCTCAATGGGGCCTCCAACATGAATGCCCCATATCTTCCCTTTTGTTTCTTTTGGTGGCAGAAGGTCTAAGTAGGATATTAGCATATGCAAAAAGAAGTAGACACTTAAAAGGCACATGGGTGGCTAAAGATTTGACCATTACACATTTATTATTTGTTGATGACATTTTACTATTCTATGATGGTTCTATAAGTGACATTGTTTCCATTAAAAATGCATTGACATTATTTCAGAAGACTATTGGTATGCAAATAAACACTCTTAAATCAACTATTTCTCCTCTTGGCCTCATTATGGATGAATATTTCAATGTTCAAAATTAATTTCATTTCCATTCATACAAATTTAATGATAGATTAAAATATTTGGGCTTCCATCTGAAACCAAATGACTATAAAAAGGTTGATTGGCACTGGCTCGTTGCAAAGATTGAGATAAGACTGAGGGTTTGGAGCTACAAGTGGATTTTTAGGGTTGGCGGAGTGGTACTTACAAAATCCATTCTTGAGGCAATTCATGTTTTTTGGATGTCATTATCCTGGATCCCTAAAGGAGTCTTTAACTCCATTCGAAAAATATGTTGTTGTTTCTTATATTGGATCCAAAGAAGGACGAATCTTCTCCTAGGAAAAATGGGAAAAGATCTCTCTACCCAATATTTGGGGTGGATGGGGATTAAAAAACCTTCCACCTTCTCTAAGGCACTGACAAAGAAGTTTGGTTGGAGGTTGATTTCAACAGACAATTTTTGTAAGGTTTTGGTTTACAAAAAATATATCTTCCCCTTCTCTTTAGAAGAATGGATTTGTCAAGTTGACAAGAAGAGGCCTAAATTATCTTTGGTCTAGAAATTTGTACTATCTTCCTTTTCTATAATTGAGGAGGGCCTGACCTGGAAGGTCGGAAATGGGTCAAAGGTAAAGATAGGCATTGCCCCTTGGGTTGGTTGTGGGTATCATTATTGACTACCTTGGGATATGATTCTTCTACTAAATTCCAAGGGAAGAAATGTACTAAATCAGGTGGTTGATGACACTTGTACCTATATTTGAGCTTAGGGGTGGATGTTTGCACATTAGTTAAATTTATATGAAAACTTTGAAAATTTTTGGCATAGTTATATGGCAGCTTTAAAGAGCTTGTGTATTTGCATCCATGGTAGAGAAGATTCCCTTTCATTGGTACATCCATTGTCATGTGAATACACACCCAAATCTAGGTAATTGCATATGATTGAAAACCAAAAACCTGTGGTGTTGGAATGGTGGTGGAAGAAACTATGGAAACTCAATTACCTAGCTAAAGCACAGCTTTTCCAATGGTGTGTTTTGAATAACAATATCCCCATAGGGGACAACATAAAAAAGAGGCATATGGTTGGTCCCAACTGGTGTGTGTTATGCAAGAATGATGAGGAATCAGTGGATCATTTCTTTCTGTCATGTTCTTTTGCTTTAAGGGTATGGAACATGATTAAAAGAAATTCAAGGTTTTATTTAATATGGCAAGGATAATATTTGATGGATGCATGGAAGAAATGGTGGGAGGGGTTTCCCCTAATTAACTTAGAAGGCTCCATACTCTCATAAATTGGGGTATATGACTTTCTCGGAATAAGGAAATCTTTCAGGACAAACCATCTACTCCTAACATTGTGGTTGCCCATGTCTTAGCAATTCTATCCCTACTTCCTGAATTGATATCAACACAACATCAATGTATCATCACCGTTGAAGAGATTGATCGATCCATCCCCTGGCCTTACTTTGACGAGGCCTCTTCACAAGAGGGTGATTTTGGGAAGGGAGTGGGGGGCTTGTCCTATATCTCCAGGAAAATCATTATTTCAACCTTCATAGTGGGTTGGGTAGAGGATCAAATAACTATGCTGAAATTCTCATCCTTAACCTCTTTCTCCTATTTTCTATTGAGAAAAAGGTCTGGGACATTCATATCTTTTGGAAATTCTATGATTATCATTAACTTGTTCAACAATGTTCAAAGATGTGATGTGCACATACTAGATTCTTTCTTAGAATAAATCATTCAACTTAGACATGCTTTTGACATAATTTCATGTCATCATATCTACAGGGAAAGAAACTCAATGGATGACACCCTTTCTAAATTGTCATTCAACAGACTATGGGTACGTGGAAGATCACAGAACGGACATGAGACACATCTTATGAATACTTCCACAAGCCCTTTATAGAGGGTTTGCATCAGGAGCATCCATGATGTGGATCTACACTTTTATTAATTCTGTCAATATATAGATATTGTGATGGATTGTGTATATTGTCATCTTTATGTAATCTCTATAATAGTTGTATAGAAAACTAGATAGACCGCTAAATCAGGTCCAATTTTTTTTTTCTAGCACTATAAGAGAATCTTGATTATCTCTTATGCATGTATAGGGTAGTCGATATGTTGTTGATACTTTTGTGCTTTTTCCGGGATATGGTTTTTTGAATGTACAATGGTGCATCTGCATAATGTAATTTCCATATTAAGTAATGAAAATTATGATTTTTTCCTCGATATATATATATATATATATATATATATATATATATATATATATATATATATATATATATATATATATATATATATATATATATATATATATATATAGGTGTAAGAATGTACCTCTTTAAATATATGCTTTAAACTTTCAACTTATTTATAATTAGATAATTTAAGGTTTGAATTTCTTTATAATGATAGGGGATGATATGTAAATAATTATTATATTTGATTTTGGAATAAAATTAAACGAGGATAAATTATTATTTTTCTAATGAAAAAAAACTTAACTGTATTTATAAAGATAAACAAAATTACATTTTTGATGCACACATTTGTGTGTATATTCATGATAGACTGCCAAGATCCATACTGTGGAAAAAATGTGTTGGTACATCCCAAAAAAAAATACTTGCCATGTGAAAAAGATCATTTCCCTCATATTCATCCAAACAAAAACGAGAATAAATAATTTTTATATAATATGAAAATAAATTAATAAATTAAAAATGTTCACGGGTCTTAGATAGACTGTGATAGGGTGCTATATTAAGGCATTCCTTGACGTGAAGTCATTGGTTCAATTCCTCACCCTGATCGGGATGATATATAAAATAATAAATTAAAAAGAATTTAATCACTGGTTATATAAAATAATAAATTAAAAAGAATTTAATTATATTGATAATTTGATCGTTCAATTCCTCACCCTATCAGAATGATATATAAAATAATAAATTAAAAAAAATTAATTATATTGATAATTTGATCACATATGGTATATATAATTTCTTTCTTTCTTTCTTTTATAAATAATTAATATTTTTAACTGAAAATAATTAAACTATAATATATGTTAAGAAAGATATTTTTTGTATTTAATAATTTAAATGATATACAAGTGTTAATTGAGGAAATAAAGGTTTTTTTTTTAACCAAAATAGAATTTGCATTAATTTATAGTGACCACAACTTAAGCATGTTTGCATTATAATATTCACATCATTGAGTAAAATGCAACACTTCTCTGAAGTGCAACAAAAGGTTGCACTTCTCTACAAGTGCAACAAAAAGCTTTACATAGATTCCAAGTGGACCTACATGTGGCATGCCTAACATAAGATCCTAAAACATAGAAAACTAGAAAATGCATTCATTGTTGATAGATATGGGAAGTTCTCACTCCCTCATGCTCAAGTTGAATTTGGAGAGCATCTCCATTGGATCAGCTAGTTGATGGAATAATTTTTCTTATGTTGGAGCTACCCAAAGAGATTTCTCTTTATCTCTATTGTTGGAAGTCATAGTCAAAGAGTTGATATGATGGGAAAACAATATGCACCCCACAATAGTGCATTAAATGTTGCATATGACAAAATATATGCCAAGATATGCAACAAATAGATACAACAATGTATATCCCAAACCATATAGTATTTAACACACTATTGCAAGGTGCCTATGGTTCACTAATATGATGTTTAAGTGTGAAATCTTGGAATCTTTTATGGTTTATTTTCAAGGTGTTTAATCATTGCTTTTGGTTAGCCAAAGACACCAAGAGATTGCTTAACTAAGGAGATTCAAGACAACACACTACCTTACAAAGTTCCTGAATCTTTACTTGTTCCATAACTAAGAATTTTACTTCAACTTCCCAAAGGATTAAACAAATGCTTCTTGCCCAACAAATATGTTAATTGAGTGTGAGAGAAGCTTGCTAATATCTATTTGAAATTCTCTGAAATGAACTTTGGATACTTGAAAAGACAACCTATAATACCATTTGAGAAAACCCCAAATTTTATCACCATCACAATACAGATTTGAGAACAATTTTGAGAGTGAGCTAGTGTTATTTTCTTAACTTGCTATTGCTTTCTTATATAAATGAGCTTGGAGAAGGCTTGTTGGATCAAAATCAGGCTTTGTTATTGTGAGAATAAACTAGCCTATAAGTTCATTCCCCTCAATTACACTAGATCTAAATGCGTTAAGGATTTATTTATAGGCAAATAATAAAGCATAACCAATCCAAAAGGCAAAGGAAAAATTGCAGCCATAGTGTTCCTTTGTGCAAAGAGAATTGAAATTAAGCTTTGTTAACACAAAACAAGTCATTTTTTAGTTCATTCCCCTTAAAATCACCACGTCTAAGAGCACTAAGGGTTTCCTTAAGAGTTGAAAAAATATAAAACATAATTATTCCAAAAGATAGAGAAAATATTGTAGACACATAGTTCCTATATGCAATTAGAACCAAGCTTGAAGGATGTAAAAATGTTTGTAAAATCCTCAAAGTTGTAAATAAGATTCAAAGAGATACAAACAAGAGATCCTTGTTGAGATTTAAAAATTGGAAGGCGCAAACAAATCCTAGGATAAGGAAAGAGGTGACAACCAATACATACCTTCCCAATGCAAAAATTAACGAACATAAGGGTTTTGAGCAATGCTCTAAGCTTGAAACCCAACACTCAACTCCAATATCATCAACCATGACAGGCATCTATGAAGTCCACTCTTGGAAGACGAAAAAGATTGGGCAAATGTAATATCCAAATAAAAGTAGAAGGGAGCCTATGAACCAAGTCGGGCTAGCAACAACATGAGTAGAGGATAAGCAACAAATTTGGCCCTTAGAACCTACATTGTCCCATATTTAGTGTACCAAATTTTAGGAGGGTATTCATGCCACAAAGTGGGTCTGAATTCACATGGAAGACCATAGGGAATACATGCCTTTGGTACCTTTCCCAATGTTTGGCCAATGTGCTAGAATGAAATGCATCATTTCAAATTTAGTGAGAGTTAAATTCCACCACAGAAGATTTAAGAGATGCTTCTATAGTTAAAGGCCCCATTTTTAGACAAAGTGCCCTAGTTTAACCTAACTATTTTTTTCGCCTAAGAATCAACCTCCTCATTTAGATCTTGCTTTATAAGGGAATAAGAGATTTTATCAAAAAATGTGGTTTATTCACCTAGGAATCGACCTTTTATTCACCTAGGAATCAACCTCCACATTTAGATCCTGCTTTATATGGAGATAACAGATTTTATGAAAGAATGTGGTTTATTGTCTAATTCTAGATATGGTGGATTTTAACTTAACAATCTATGGAGCACAATGACCAATCAATGCTCAAATTATTATGACCATGGAATCCTCAAAGACTAAATGGGAGTTTAAGTTAGCTTCTTTAACCAAGAACATCCCACATAAAAGGGCATCTGCCTCTACCAATTTGTTAGACATTACCCAAGCCCCAAGCAAACATTGATATTCCTACATGATCATGTTGAATTCTTCCACTACTTCCATCCCTCACCTAAGTGAATAATGTTAATAAATTAAAATAAAAACAATATGTAAAAGACTTCAAATTTTTAAGTCTAATAAATTTGTACTTCATAATAATTCTCAAATTTTAATAAATTTATGTTAAAGATAAATGTATATTACCATAAATAAAATTACAATAATGACAATATTCAAGAATGGAAAATTAGTGAAGCACATATTCACTTTTAAATTTTTTTCTTAAATATTAATAAACTTGCCTTTCAGATATTTAATTACTTTGAATTTTACCGAATATATGTTTAGACTACATTTATAGTTTATAATATCATGATCATTATAAGATTAGAATTTTTATTTTAATATAGGTATATTTTTATTTTTATTTTATATTATTTTGACCAAGTTAAATATTTACATTATATTACAACATCGCTTACCACACTAGGTTGGAGAGTGCCTTTTAGGGCAATTAAATACTAAAATTGGTTATGCTTAGTTAAGCATCGGCATAAGAAATTAACAGCCCAAGATTCAAGATCTAGAAACATATAGCAAGAATGACAACATACTCTCTTATGGATTACCAAAATACTATGGTTCTCAAAATGACAAATAGACTAACAATTATGAATAATAGTTAGTGATGACACTCTTCACTGAATTAAATTATAATAATTTTTTCTTTTATTTAAAAAAAACAAATAAACACTAACAATATTAAAAAATAAAATAATAATAAAATAAAATAAAAAATTTACTCAAAATTATAATATATAATAAATTTATTTTTAACTAAAATTAAAATAAATAATATATTTTAAATTCATAAATGAATGATGTTAAACCATTTTAAAATCACTATATAGAAGATGCTTAATCCTACAGAAGTTAAATGCTGTACAATCACAATGACAGCTATTGTTATTACACTCCAGTAAAATGGAAGATGCTTAATTCTAAAGAAGTTAAATGCTGTACAATAACAGTGACAGAGATATTTGTTATGTTGTTAGACCATGTACAATCACACTGAAAGCGATGTATGCTATTTCCATCCATATATATATGTGGATGTGGGGCTTGACTGTTTACACCATTTCGTTGTCCTTATCCCTATGAATTAATTTAGAATGGATTTTGTTAATGAAACGGTAATTGAAATCCTTTTCCTTCTGGGTATAGGTATCAATCTCCTAATGTTGAAGCCCTTTCCATCTAGGTATAAGGATTATTTCCTCAAGCCCTTTCCATCTGGGTATAAGGATCATTTTCTCAAGCCCTTTCTATCTGGATACAAGGATTATTTCCTCGTATAAGAGTATTGGGGGTGGTTATTTAGAATTTGAGAAATATTATGGACAAACCCAGAAAATTTATCCATGGTCAAAATGTTTACACCATTTCTGATCCCTCTCCTCCTGCGCTGATGAATCTTATACCAGTAAATATAAAGCAATTTTCCTTCCAGGTATGGAGATAATCTCCTGGTATAAGTGTACACAGGGTAGTCATATCGTGGTTAAGCAATATTATGTTATTTAACGTAGAAACTTGGCAAATTTGAAGGTTATCTTGATTATATGGTTTTCCTTCAACCCGTCAGATAGAGTCCAAGTCAATCCAAGTGTCAGAACTAGTGACCTTTTTTTTAATTAAAGTGAAAAAAACAACTCCACAGCGTTGACAGGGTCAGTTGCAGAAATTTTCAGGCCTGAGGACATATACTTAAGTTAGAGATGTAGTCAGAATTCATATAACAAGAATAATTGAATTCAGTTAATCAAAAGAAAGAAAACAGAGAAATTGTTGTAATCACAACATTACCAAAATAATTATCAAAAATAAGGTTCGAGTAATGTGATCCAGTTGTTGTGTGCATCGCACACCCAATATTGATTGTTTGATTGAGCTGTAAGAATCAGTAAAAGACACCCATTAAAACTTACAAAACAGGAAAATCCATATTCATATATAAGTTTCTGCTGCAGATATACAGTTTATGATACAAAACCAAAAGGAATGATAATTAGTAGCAAATTAGTTAATTACATTGTAATGTGTTATACAGTTAATCTCAAACCTGACTTCTTCGCAAGCTGCCAATACTGGTTTGTTTGAACTCTGGTCATTTATAGAATCCCATATACAAAATTTCACTAGAGACAGCATGCTTGAAGGCTGATTAGCCATGCTTTTTGCAGTCAATCCGCAAGCTTTCTTCCCTTTTTTTGGCTCAGATAGGTTGCTTTTCACCCATATCTGAGGTCAAGAGATATGGGTTTTGATAGCCTGTACTAACACCAATATCATCATACTCATCAGAGCATTAGCATCTCCTAATAATAATTTTCTAGCAGCACCATAAATATATCTATGAAACAAACACCCTCCAGACTTCATCACTCTGCAACAAAATATGAAATAAGTTCTCACAGATCAAGCCTCAGATAGAGATTTTTCTTTTGTTTTCTGGCTATCAGCTGCAGAGACGAACAGTACATGCCACAGCTTGGGCCCAAACTTTCAATCGTTCCTTCACTTGTTGGGGATGGTCTCCTGAAAAACACATATACAGAGAGAGAGCTTATTTAGAAATAAGCTATCATAACATCATATAATCTCCAGATGAAGATTTGGCTACACCCAGAGATCTAGATAGGCAAAGCAAAGAACATGCAAACTATACAATAATCAGATAACAAAGTACTAATAAACTACAACTCTGGAACTCAGATCCTAACTTTACATGGATATTTCATGCACCTACTTGAAGAAAAAAATTGACTACTGACCTGGGCTGGAGATTTTCCAATTGGCAATAGGAGATTGTGCATGGCCCTCACTGTGTGGAGAATCCATGCTATCGAGAGTAGACACAGGAGAGGATTTCTGATGCTGGTCATCTTGAAACTGCTGGCCAATTGCATAACATAACTCCAAGGCTGGCAAGGTATTGGAGAGCTCAGGCATTTCTTCATAGTTGAAACCAAATCCCAGATCTAGACACCCTTTCAACTCATCTAAGTCCACGTTTGTAAGCTTTCTAACTCTGGGAGTACTAGAAGTACGTGTCAAGGTTGAATAAGGAGAATCAGCTCTGCCCTCTTCGCTGGCTGAGTCAGAAGCTGTCTTAGAGTACTGAAAATCGCTGAAATAATTGTAATCGCAAGACAATTCCTCTGATAGAGCTTGATCTCTTTTCCTTTCCCAAGCCTTCTCACGCCAGTCTTCTCTACTAGACCTATGTAGGCTTCTTCTGCTTCTACTTTTCTTAGATTGACTGAAATCTCTGCACTGATCTGCATCTCCATAGACTATATCGATTGGCTTGCTGAGAGGCTTATTTAGATCAGAGAGTGGGGACTTGTAGTTGTACCCTGAGATAACAGATGCCCCAATAGCATTACAGGCATTGGAGGATTTCTTACGTGACCCATTCAGATTCCTCCTCCTCAAAAGCCTGCTAGCATTACTCACAACCACATTAGAATCAGACCCACTTTTGAAATACTCCAATTTATCACCCACACCTTCTTCTGCATCATCTGTCATATTCCCATAACTAAGCTCTTCATGACCGTCATCATCATCATCAGAGAAGAAACCAGTCAAGTCCACAGAAATATCATCAGTACTACTGGTAATTCTATTGGACAGAGAAAGCAAGGACATATTTTCCTCCACTTCATTCAGCTCCAGATCTTCCTCAACATAAAATGAATCCCTCTCTTCAAGTGAGTTTCTCAAAGCAGAATCCATCATGAGACAATAAATCTTTCTTCTCTCCTTCACCTTATGAGACTACTGCACAATATGGCAGTCCACTCTACCTCAAACCCTGAATTCTAAATTCTAGATGCAAAAATTCAGCTCTCCATACACCGCAAAATCTTGAGTTTTGTAGTCATACAAATAATCTCAAAGATTTATATAGTACCCAATCTTCTAGAACTTGCAGTACAAGGCCTCAAAAACCTCAAACCCCAACATTAAACCCTTTTCACATACACCACAGAAAAAACACTCTGATCCGCAAGTGCCTGTTCCAGAGAAAACCAGGACTCACTGCAGTGACCACCAGAAAGGTATCAGAAAGCAATTTAAAGCGCGTGAGGCTTAGTCCTAGACCCCACTCACTCAATTCATCCATCAATAATCTACTTTTCGTACAACAACTGATAGACACATACCAATCAACAGTGAAAAAAATATAAAACAAACAAAAGAAACCCAAATTGCAATTTCTACCTCCCACAGTAAGGAAGTATAAATACAACGGATGACTCTGACAAATTATGCACAGCTCCAAATACAGCAAGTAGCTCCTCTTACGTATCCCATTTCTCCTCCTCCTCCTGTCACAAACAAACAACACGAAAAACAAAAAAAATGAAAAACAATTGACAGCCACTACCGCCAAAACATATAAAATCTATCCACCCAGTTCACCTAATATATATATATATATATATAATTCAGACCTGCTATATATAAAATTTATGAACCCTAAAATTTATAAACCCCAAATTCACGAGGTATTTTTTTACAATAACCACCTCATTTTGGCTGGATCTGATCCGGTACAAATCCCCTTTGTTGCGATTCGAGCATTTCCGAGCCTAATTGAATCGAAATTCACAAAAAGACAGATTTTCGGGGAATGGAAAATCATCGGGCTTTCACCATATTCGAGGAATTTTGGGGTTTCCTAATTAAGTTAGGATTTCAGGGGAGACATCATTAATTTAAGGTTAAACTCAATTTTATTCCTTTCTATTTTTTTTTATTTTTTCAAGTCCATTGCTCTCTTTTATTTTCATGTAGTTCTATTTTTTTTTTTTTCAAGTCCATTGCTCTACTTTATTTGGATATATTATAATTTAAAATTTAAAATTTCAAAATTTTGGTTTAATGTTTCAAATTTCAATATTAAAGTTTTTTGAGTTGAATTATGATGAGTTTTTAACTCTGAATTCATCATAAAAATAATTTTAGTTTTAGTGCTTATTTTCCAAACTTTATCTTCATTAAATATGATTTTAAAAAATTAACAAATAAAATTTTATAAACAAAGTCTGAGTCCATTAAAATATATATATATATATATATATATATATATATATATATATATATATTATTATCTAATTTTAAGGTTATAGGCATACATACTTTACTCTTTTGGTATTGAATCTGTAACTTTTTAGGAGAAAACACATGCTCTTAATCATTAAGCCCATTACAAAGTTTCATCCAAAAATTATATAATTCCTTTTGGTATTGAATCTGTAACTTTTTAGGAGAAAACACATACTCTTAACCATTAAGCCCACTATAAAGTTTCATCCAAAAAATATATAATTTCATACAAACTTCCATCCAAGTTATACTCTATTTCAAAATAAAATTGAAAAAAAAACAAAAACAAAAACAAAAACAAACTTACTAAATTATTTTTAAGAGAATGAAAATTTATTTATTAAAAGTATAAATTTTATTTTACAAAACATTTATTAAATAACAAATTTATTAGATTAAATATTTATAAAAACATGGTTTTATAAAAATGTTTGTATACATTTTTATAATAAAATATATTATTTTTTATTGGTTAAAAGCATAAAATCTATAAATGGTTAAAAATTTAAAATTATAGACATTTGGTTGATATGAATAAAAATGTCTTTTTTAAAATCACTATAAATACATGATTCTAAATAGTATAATTATCTTAAAATAACACCGAGTGACAATTAAATTATAATAACACTTTTCACCAATTTAAAACAAATGCATTATAAAATCATATTTAAATACTTATTTTATCAAAAGAAACATAATATAAAATTATGATGAAGATCATTATGAATGAAAAAAATTTATAATAAATATTAAAAATGTTATTTTTACATTTAGTAGATATTTAAAATCTTGTTTTTACATTTAAATATAATGAAAGTAAACCTAGCAAACTTTTTATGAAAAGAAACATAATATAAAATTATGATGAAGATCATTATGAATGAATTTTTTAGTAGATATTTAAAATCTTATTTTTATATTTAAATATGAGAAAAGTAAAAATATCAAAACTTTAAAATAATAAAAATTGTTAAATTATATATTTATATTTATTAAAAATAAGAATTTATCTTTTTATATAATAGATTTTATAGATTTTACATGTTTTTAATTATTTAGAGTAAGATATATTAAAAAAAATAATGCTCATCTTCAATCTCCTTATATCAGGATTTTATAGATTCCCACATTTAAAAGTGTTTTTAATAAATCTAACCACTAATCAATTTTATCGTAATTTTTAAATTTAAATTTAAATAAATATATATATTTTTAAATAAATTTTATTATGAATCTTTTATAAACTGTTAAAAAAAATAATATTGATGGGTAAATGTTTAATTTTTTATTATGATTTCATAATTTATATTAATCATGATGGTGTGAAAGAAGATAAGAGCTTACACAAAATTCTTTAATTTTATAGTAGTTTTTTTTTTATGTTAGAAAAATATTAAGAGAAATGTCTTAAGATTGTCATAGTTTTATTGAGGTAAAGATTTATTTTTTTAATTCAAATTGTAAAAAAATAATATTGATTTGCAATGTGACTTACTTTTTAATTATAACTTTATAAATTATATTAAATTTGTAATAATATATCATTTAATTTTGAATTTTATAACAAATTCATGAGGTGTAAATTAGTGAGTGCGGTAGGGTTCTGTAAAAACCCCAACTATTGAAAAGTTCACCCATTCAAACCTTCAAAGACAAATCTAACACTAAATACCAGCGACTTTGGTTCAAGTGTGTAAACTAACCAATAAAAAAATATCAAATTTTACAGTGATAAACCATTTTATAAAATAATATTAATAAAAAATTAATATCCTTTACTTTAAAATAATGTATGACCCTTTACAATTTACCAATAAAATTAAGGAGTTGAAATTTAATTTAAATTAAGGTACCGTAGATTCAGATTCGGTCTCATCTCTAATAATTTAACAGTAAACTATCCAGAGTGATTTAAATAAGGACAACTCTGATTTATTTAGTAAAAACACAAAATAATTTTTAATGTGATAAAGAAAAAGAAAAATTTAATTAAAAACAAGGTACGAAACCACAGGTACCAAACCACATGTTAGCTCTGACTTGGGTCGTCGAAGTGGGGCCCGCGTTTAGGACCACCTGACACCTCATGTATGCATGCATGTTCATGACTTGGAAAAGGCTCCATCCATGCATGCAATTCTCATGATGTGAACGGCATGGTCATGACATGACATGAAATGACATGTCATGTCATGCTGCATACGTATTCGTAACATGACATGTCATGCTCGCATACGTATTTGTAACATGACATGTCATGCGTACATACGTATTCGTAATACTGAGGAAGTATATTTACACGCTTGAGTGGTAGAGGAATAAAATGCCACGTGGCATTTTGTTTTTGGAATGTTTGTTAAAAATCGCTGTGGGAGGAATTATTCTATACTCTATTAGTTAGATAAAAAAAGAGAGGATGATTACGACCCTCACGTGGTCATGGAAAACATGTGAACCCCACATTATAATTGTTGCCTTCCCTTTTTTAATGAAAAGTCATATGCGTTTCCTCTATCTTGGTAGAGAAGCAAAAGGATGGAGCCCTTGCAATCAATTTTTTAAGTACCCCTTCTGGACTCATAGGGCAAGCATGTGGACAGATTTGATGGTTGGCTGTTTTTCACACATTCACAGGGAATAATGATTGGAGTCTTCAAAGATAAAAGGGAATCTTAGTGTGTCTCTCACAGGATAAAGAATCTCAAGAGTGGGAAAATTTGTAAGGAAAAATATAAGCTTGGTTAAGTTACAAAGGCAGATAAAAAAGAGTTGGTGTGACAAGATGGTTGAAAAGCAATGATTGGAGTCTTCACAGAGAAAAGGGAATCCTATAGTGTCTCAGAGGATAAAGAATCTCAAGAGTGGGAAAATTTGCAAAGAAAAATATAAGCTTGGTTAGGTTATAAAGGCAGAGAAAAAAAGAGTTGTTGTGAGAAGATGAACATGGGTTGAAAAAACACATTGTGTTATGCTATCATCCATTCAAAACAAAAGTTCAATTTAAGGTTAGGTTATAAAGGCAGAGAAAAAAAGAGTTGTTGTGAGAAGATGAACATGGGTTGAAAAAACACATTGTGTTATGCTATCATCCATTCAAAACAAAAGTTCAATTTAAAGCACATTAGACTAAAAGCCAAACTAAGAAACTTGTGATGTTTTTAGTTACCCTAGGAAAATATAAGGCACACTCGACTAAACAACAAACTAAAAAACTTTTGATGTTTTTTTTTTAACCTAAACATGTTTTTGAAACACTGGGATGAATTGCCTCTTTTTACCATAAATGTGGGTGGGTGGGTTTATTATTAGGAGAGGATAGGATGTTTATATGGTTGAAAAATCATTTTGTTATTTTTAATTATTCTAACCTTATAAAACATCTAATTATGTGGATATCAAATTAAACAACAAAATCATGTGTCATTGTCAAATCTTTATTAACCACTAGTGCAAATATTAAATATTAAGTATGACCTAACAAATACATAGTGTTTTCAACCATAATATTATTAAGTCATATGCTTAAATTTATATGTTATATTATAATTATAGTTAACAATATTTTTACATATATGATTGAAATTGACACCAAAAAATTAATAAATTAACTTATAAAAAAAACATGCATACAATTTATAAAAAAAACAGATTTTTTATTAAAATTTACCTTAATTTATTACAATAAAATTTCCATCTAAACATATTTATTAATCTAAAATTATTATATATTAAATAACATCATCATTATTATTAAAATTAGTATTATTATTGTTGTTGTTGTTATAATATTTTTAATATTATAATAATATTTATAATAAAATTTAATTTTATAATTATCTTTTCGATGCAGTGAATACCAGTGGCAATGAAGGAACATAGGGGTCCCTCCACCCTCATCCATCTGTCATAGGGATTAAAAATGTGTGTCAAGCATGTTTTTTGTTGCAAGTGTGTGGTGATCCTTCTAAAGAAGGAAGGGGAAATATGTAGTAGAACAAGCTCTACACGGCGACGTTAGATGTGTATGCGTATGAGAGTTATGGTTGTGGGAGAAGTTGGAAGTATGGTCATGTAGGGTGGCATTCTAGTTGCGCCAACCCCTGCTCCACAAGTTGTGGAGAACTGGGAAGGAGCTCAAGTTTGTTCCGGTGGCATTGTCAAATTCTCTACAATGGTACATAGCAAGCGAATTTGGCACTTGGGCACAAGGTGCCTTCCTCAATCCATCTTCCGCGCATTCATGGTTTTGCTGAGGTGGAAGAGGCGGGGCTCTGGCGAAGGGGCATAATATATAGAGAATTTGTTTGCTTTCAATATTCTGGTAAATTTTTTAGGCCCAGTATCAAGGTTGGTTTGTGTTCCCATTCATTGTTGGTCTGCTTACATTTTTGTTGGTTTGGTAGGTCTATTCTTGGATATTATAGTCAATTCTAGTGATAAAATTTGGAGGGTCTTGGTGGCTAGGGGAAATAAATCTCTCTACTTACTGGTGTTCTTGGTTTTGGAGACGAGAATAGGCCCTGTTGGGGGACCTCTTGGATTTATTTCTAAATTAGCATCTTGTTTCTTTTTTTCTAAGGGAAATTATAGAAAGTCATAGGCCTTATCAATTTTTGGCCTTCTCTTCCTATTTCCTGGAGATTTACTGCTCCTCCTTGAATTTTTATGTTGTTCCCCACTCTTACTTGAGTTATAGACCATTATGGAGCTTTGGGGGGTTGCTTAAAGGTCTCGTCTCATGTACTAGTTGCTTTAGTTGTAGCTCCTTGGCTTTTGGAGGAACCACATTCTGTTGTTTTGGGTGAACAATGAGGTAGAAAACAAACTTTAATGTGACACTTGGGAACATAACAGTGGAGGTGGGTTGTTGGAGGGAGATTAACAAGTAACAAGAGGAATTGTTACCTACAATGTCTTGATTACATTGGGATCGAGAGGGTTGTGATAGCTAGAGGGATTCAAAGAGGTTTGAGTTTACAAATGTGGGATTTTGAATATTGGTAAAAGTTCATTAACATTGTTTGCATTAAAATTTGGGGAAGAATTGGACCTGAATCCAACTCAATCCCCTGGGAGAATTGAATTGCATCCTCCCTATCATTCACTGGAAAATCATCTTCAACACATAAGCTTACTCCTGGATCAGCTTGGACGTGATCTACATGAAAATAGAAACGTGATCATTGGTTTTATGAATGACCTTCAACGAAACCAATGACACATGCAGAATCAGTTGTATTCTCTTCAATGCAATTAGAGGATGACCTATGAAAATTTGGAGAGTCTAGAAGGAAGATTAGAACATATGGACAAACATGTACATTGTGCTTTTAGTCCTCCTCCGTCACCAGACATCGATCTAAACAATCTAGCTCCGGCTAATTCTTGAGACCAAGGATGATCGTTGGTTGTATTCAAATTCTAGGGGGTTTTTGGTCACATTGGGATATTTGTATGTGGTTTTCTATATTGTCTTGTCTTTTGATAATGTGGTTGTGTTACTATCTTCTAGCCAACAAATACGGTAGGAGTGAGGCTGAAATACTTTTCCAAGAAGCTCCTCATGATGTATATTTTATTTGAATGAATAGAAACTTTTGATTTACAAAAAAAAACCATTTTATAATAATTTCTAAGGTAGACACCAAATTGGTGTAAGAGAGCTTCTTATTTGTGCGATAAAGAGCCCAGGAATTTGACTAATAAAATTTATAGAATTGTATTTAAAATTTAAAAATAATTCTATTTTTTATAGTATATTTTTTCTTGTTTAATAATAACAATTATATTTATAAAAACACAGATTTAAACATAAATTTCAAATAATGATTAATCAAATAGCACAACTAAGCACATATATCGAGTTTAACTACATAATAATGTGACATGGAAAATTAGAGCTAAGAATTGACCTAAATATTAACTATCACAATAATTAAAAGAAGAACAAGTTTATAAGCCACATGCTCATGTAACATTTAACATTTTTTTACTTCAGTAATATATTTAGATGATCTATTAAATCACTTGCTAAAATTAATTATATGTGTGTTTTTTTTCTCTTTGTAATTTATGTATACAACTTTGGATGAGGTTTTTATATGAGCAGATAGGATACATCATATGCAACACTTGAAAGTATTTCCACATAGATTCAGTTATGAGTTGGAGAGTGGTCAAGATAAGAGCTCTCGTTGCATAACGATCTCATTCATTTAGCGGCATAGGGTATGATTTTTCCATGAAATCCACTTTATGTAGAATCATGCTAGGAACAAGGAAGAAGATTCAAATGGTTAACTTAGTGGGTAAGCCTTGGAGAACGACATGTGAAATAAAGGAAGTTATGCTTAGAGATGGCTCTAGTTTTGATTCTATGAATTTTTTTGTTTGCTTAGTATGTAGTGTCCTCTTTTCTAGTTTGGCTCATTTTTAAGCCTAGGTAGGAAAATATTTCCTTAGTATGCAACCAAACTAATTTTAGTGGATTGGTTAGGGGTGGTTCCTATCTAGTTTCCCCCCTTGACGAGGGTGGTTCCTAGCTAATTTTCCCCTTCTTAGTTATGGTATCCTCTCCCCATTTTCAGTGTCTTATACCCACTCCTTACAGTAGCCTAGTGTTTATTGCTCTTATCACTCACCCTTAAGCCACGCTGCTAAAACCCAATAGTGAAATGAGGCCAAAATCCAGCAAGGGTGGGATCATTCGTGGTGCCAAGAGACATGTTAGAGGTTCCTTGTAGTAATAGACATGTCATCCTTGTAGTAAGAGACCCGCCATCACACTACACATGCATAGGTTGATGGCATGAAGGAGATATCCAAATATAAGTCTCATATTAAGGAACACATTTCCCATATTGAGAATTTAGTTAGTGTAAACGTAGGAAGCTACCCAATGAATAGGTTGGGGTAGAATTTGGATTTTGGGTTTTGGAATTTTAGGTCCCTATAATACTAGTGTATGCCCTTATTATTGTTAGTGTAGCCCACTATTGTTATTTTTGTGCCCTTACTTATTATTGTTAGGTAGGCTTGGATTATATTGTGATCCCGTGGAGTCCTATATATAGAAAGGAGGTTTTTTTATTTGTATCATCGAATAATTGTTCATTTATGTAATGTAAAGGAGGTTTCTCCCTTGAAGTGGCTTATTTTTAAGGCATTGATCTCTCTTTTCTTCTATTTTTGGAGCTGGTTTCATAACATTTGGTATCAGAGCTTTGGATTCTAGGGTTTCGTTGTTCCAAACAGGTTATCGTGGAATTTTCGTTATAATTTTTTTTATACAAAGGTTCAGAAGCTTAACGTTTTACCATGAGAAGCCGAAATCTAGAGGAACTTCGTGTAAAAATTTAAGATCTTGGTTCGCAATATTTTCAGAGATATGATCTGTGGAAGTTAGGGTTTTTGCAGGCTCCCGAATTTCATCTAAAAGAGGTGACCTTGGGAAACTATTCATAACTATCTCTTTGAGAATTAGATTTGAATTCTGTAAAAAGTGGCCAAAATTACACAGACTTTAGTTTTCTATGTATCAATTTCAGAGCTGAAGAAAGAAACAGTGAGACGTGGCACGCCATACAAGTTCGCTCTACTGAACCGATCCATAATTAGGTCATTGTGGCAGATTAGGCATAACTTTGACTTGAAGAATCCAAATTAGGTCAGACCTGTGGCATTCAAAATAAAATTCAAAAGGCTACTAAAGGACTGAATTTTAGATATTGAATATCTGAAATCACATATATAATGCAGTTTCAATATCGAGCTCCTCAAAAGAAAGAAATTGGTGTGTATTTTGTTTTTCAAATTGCATAAGTCTTGTTTGAAAAATCAGTTTGAAGTGATTCCAAGGGAATATTGAAGCATAAATATCAATATTGGGTTCTAAAATGCCTCCTAAAAATAATTCAACACCCATTAAGCTCTCATAATGCTATATTATGACACATGAAGAGGAACAATTACGGTATGAGATATCAAAATTACAGTACCAAGTGCAACAAATTTCAATCTTACAAACAGAAATAAAAGATGACATAGATGGTTTAAAAGAAAAATTGGAGGCTAATTTGGATGGTTTGAAGGATCAAATAAAATCTAATATGGATGGTAAAGTAGTGGAATATCACATCGAGCATCAACAACAAGTTCTTCAACTCTCAAAGGATAAACTAACTTTGGTGCATAATCGAATGAAACAACAGGAAGATCAATATCGCAACGAAAGAAGTTCTGAAGCAGTCACAGAAATAAGAACTCGACAAATCGAAATCAATCAATTTCAGAGTATCTTAGCAAGTGGAAAAACTTACCCGTTGAAGATTCCACATGGGAGGATGAGAATTTTATACAGAAGCATCAAGAAATAATCAAGCGTTGAGGAAAACACTTGTTTGTGTAGAAATTATATGCACTAAGCATGCATATTTCCTAGATCCACCTGATCTCACACTATTTAACTTTATTCAAGATACTGAATCTATTCCACTTGTTAATCTTTTGCGGAAAAATTAATTGCACACACATGTGAAGCATAAACAAAAATAATCAATCGCACATAACACTGTTTTTAACCGGGAAAGCCTAAGGCTGAAAACCCCAAATATATATTATGTAACATGGAGATCATATGAAAATATCATACAAGCATACAAAGCTTATCACAAGCTCTCAGTACAGTACAATCGTCATACACTAATCAGGAACAATCTTGCAAATCCATGCACCGATCTTCGCCCTCCTGCTAGCCTGCCTCCACTGCGCAATCCAAGATGATTACAAAGACCAATTAAATGTAATCACACTCTCATTGACTGCGTTATTATCACTGGCAACTCCAATGTATATGTAGATGCAATTCATGCATCACTATTAGTCACAATAGATAGTCTATCTCGCAGTTTTCACCTATCTCTCCACTGGTATCCACTGAAACTGCCATGAACTGTAGTTAACTGATGTATTTTTCAGTTGATTAATGAGTTATTATTTGTGAATTAATTAACTAATTAATTCACTCCACTCTCACTAGTGTATTATTCAGTTAGACTAGATACAACTATCTCAACTGAGTCTAACTGATTTAAACTAAATACAACTCCATAACTACTTCTTCCAACTATGTCATAACTCTGCCACTTGAGTTATAAATGAGTCCCCCATGCATTAGCTCTAGTAAACCATTAGGAATTGCGTAATTCCTTCTATTAGCTGATGTGCCACATCTGTGCACTGAATTGAAGTTCTCCAAGAGAATAAGTTGTTGTTTAGAGTCTGATTATTATTAAGAGCTAATAATAATCGACATGCATCTATTTTTAGATCAACGCTCTATAAATAGACTTCGCCCAATATTCTAAAAATAGAATTTCATCTATTTTTCACATTTGACCAACCATCTACAAATAGCAGCCTGCTACATATAGAATATGCTCACCATGTCTAAAAATAGACATACACCTAAAAATAGCCTGTGTGGGCCCCACCTAGTTTAAACACGATCACACAACCACACCAAGTAAAAGAAAGAAGCAAATCAATCCACAACACGGATATTTTTCCTAGGGAAAGCTTGCTGCTCAAAACCCCAAGGGTGGGATCATTCGTGGTGCTAAGAGACATGTTAGAGGTTCCTTGTAGTAATAGACATGTCATCCTTGTAGTAAGAGACCCACCATCACACTACACATGCATAGGTTGATGGCATGAAGGAGATATCCAAATATAAGTCTCATGTTAAGGAACACGTTTCCCATATTGAGAATTTAGTTAGTGTAAACGTAGGAAGCTACCCAATGAATAGGTTGGGGTAGAATTTGGATTTTGGGTTTTGGACTGTTAGGTCCCTATAATACTAATGTATGCCCTTATTATTTTTAGTGTAGCCCACTATTGTTATTTTTGTGCCCTTACTTATTATTGTTAGGTCGGCTAGGATTATATTGTGACCCCGTGGAGTCCTATATATAGAAAGGAGGTTTTTTCATTTGTATCATCGAATAATTGTTCATCTATGTAATGTAAAGGAGGTTTCCCCCTTGAAGTGGCTTATTTTTAAGGCGTTGATCTCTCTTTTCTTCTATTTTTGGAGTTGGTTTCATAACATTTGGTATTAGAGCTTTGGATTCTAGGGTTTCGTTGTTCCAAACAGGTTATCATGGAATTTTCGCTATAATTTTTTTTATACAAAGGTTCAGAAGCTTAACCTTTTACCACGAGAAGCCGAAATCTAGAGGAACTTTGTGTAAAAATTTAAGATCTTGGTTCGCAATATTTTCAGAGATATGATCTGTGGAAGTTAGGGTTTTTGCAGGCTCCCGAATTTCATCTAAAAGAGGTGACCTTGGGAAACTATTCATAACTATCTCTTTGAGAATCAAATTGGAATTCTGTAAAAAGTGGCCGAAATTACACAGACTTTATTTTTCTATGTATCAATTTCAGAGTTGAAGAAGGAAACGGTGAGATGTGGCACGCCATACAAGTTCGCTCTACTGAACCGATCCATAATTAGGTCATTGTGGCATATTAGGCATAACTTTGACTTGAAGAATCCAAATTAGGTCAGACCTTTGGCATTCAAAATACAATTCAAAAGGCTACTAAAGGACTAAATTTTAGATATTGAATATCTAAAATCACATATATAATGCAGTTTCAATATCGAGCTCCTCAAAAGCAAGAAATTGGTATGTATTTTGTTTTTCAAATTGCATAAGTCTTGTTTGAAAAATCAGTTTGAAGTGATTCCAAGGGAATATTGAAGCATAAATATCAATATTGGGTTCTAAAATGCCTCCTAAAAATAATTCAACACCCATTAAGCTCTCATAATGCTATATTATGACACATGAAGAGGAAAAATTACAGTATGAGATATCAAAATTACAGTACCAAGTGCAACAAATTTCGATCTTACAAACAGAAATAAAAGATGACATAGATGGTTTAAAATAAAAATTGGAGGCTAATTTGGATGGTCTGAAGGATCAAATAAAATCTAATATGGATGGTAAAGTAGTGGAATATCACATCGAGCATCAACAACAAGTTCTTCAACTCTCAAAGGATAAACTAACTTTGGTGCACAATCGAATGAAACAACAGGAAGATCAACATCGCAGCGAAAGAAGTTCTGAAGCAGTCACAAAAATAAGAACTCGACAACTCAAAATCAATCAATTTCAGAGTATCTCAACAAGTGGAAAAACTTACCCGTTGAAGATTCCACATGGGAGGATGAGAATTTTATATAGAAGCATCAAGAAATAATCAAGCGTTGAGGAAAACACTTGTTTATTGTAGTTATTATATGCAAGGTAAGCATGCATATTTCCAAGATCCCCCTGATCTCACACTATTTAACTTTATGCAAGATACTGAATCTATTCCACTTGTTAATCTTTTGTGGAAAAATTAATTGCACACACATGTGAAGCATAAACAAAAATAATCAATCGCACATAACACAGTTTTTAACCGGGAAAGCCTAAAGCTGAAAACCTCAACTATATATTATGTAACATGGAGATCATATGAAAATATCATACAAGCATACAAAGCTTATCACAAGCTCTCAGTACAGTACAATCATCATACACTAATCAGGAACAATTTTGCAAATCCATGCACCGATCTTCGCCCTCCTGCTAGCCTGCCTCCAATGCACAATCCATGCTGATTACAAAGACCAATTCAATGTAATCACACTCTCATTGATTGCGTTATTATCACTGGAAACTCCAATGTATATGTAGATGCAATTCATGCATCACTAGTAGTCACAACAGATAGTCTATCTTGCCCTTTCACCTATCTCTCCACTGAAACTGCCATGCACTGTAGTTAACTAATGTATTGTTCAGTTGATTAATGAGTTATTATTTGTGAATTAATTAACTAATTAATTCACTCCACTCTCACTAGTGTATCAATCAGTTAGACTAGATACAACTAGCTCAACTGAGTCTAACCGAGTTAAACTAAATACAACTCCATAACTACTTCTTCCAACTGTGTCATAACTCTGCCACTTGAGTTCTAACTGAGTCTTCCATGCAATAGCTCAAGTAAACCCTTAGGAATAGTGTAATTCCTTCTATCAGCTGTTGTGCCACATCTGTGCACTGAACTAAAGTGCTCTAAGAGAATAAGTTGTTGTTTAGAGTCTGATTATTATTAAGAGCTAATAATAATCGACATGCATCTATTTTTAGATCAACGCTCTATAAATAGACTTCGCCCAATATTATAAAAATAGAATTTCATCTATTTTTCACATTTGACCAACCATCTACAAATAGCAGCCTGTTACATATAGAATATGCTCACCATGTCTAAAAATAGACATACACCTAAAAATAGCCTGTGTGGGCCCCACCTAGTTTAGGTGATTATTTTCCAACTAGGATCAAGGATGATGTTTCAGGATGCCTCCTTCACTGTTTCTTGTTGCAACCTTCAATAGTTTGAAGGAGAGGAGCATGTTAGGTCACTATAATACTAGTGCATGTCCTTATTATTCTTAGTGTAGCCCCCTTATTGTTATTTTTGTACCCTTATAGTCCCCATATTATTATTATTGTGCCCCATAAAAGCCCACTATTGTAATTGTTATGCCCTTACATTATTGTTGTTAGGTCGACTACGATTATATTGTGACCCCATGGACTCCTATATATAGAAAGGAGGTTTTTTCATTTATATCATCCAATTATTGTTCATTTGTGTAATGTAAAGGAGGTTGCCCCCTCGAAGTGGCTTATTTTTTAAGGCGTTGATCTCTCTTTTCTTATATTTTTGGAGCTGGTTTCATAACATGGACACAAGGTTCTCTCACTTCATAGACGCCAATATTTTTAATTTGATAGATCTATATTGGTTGAACAAATATTTCACCATACAAGTTGTGGAGAAGAAGGGTCAACAATCGCAAGCAATTCTTCATAAACATGATCTAATGGATAAAATGTTTGAACCAATTTGTAAGGAAGTTTACTAAATTCATGTGATAATGATAAACCCAAGGATATCGAGCATAACCTAGCAATGACGAAAAATCATTCCCAGTAATTTGAAGGTACCTCTTCCAACCATATCCTAATTGATGAAGACCTTGAAGAAAAAGAGGACAATCAACACTCATAGAAGTTGGCATATGCAGCCCTCAGTGATAACAAATGTGCTCTCTTAGTACTTATATAGATGGAAACTCCGATTCCCCTTTTGGTTTTGTAATTTTTCTTTTTTTTTATGTTATTTATAGTGGTTATCTAGGCATACTACTATTAAAGATGTAAATGGAAAATAGTCTATCTAGTAGTATGTGATATTTTGAATTATTGTGATCCTAGTTTCCTTAAAGGTAAGCCACAACTAACCTAGATTGTATATTATTTATGCACTCTATTATTATAAATTTTATCTAACTAACAAAAAATAACTCTTGAAATGATAAGATTTCAATTTGTAATTTATATTGGGTGAAGAATCAATAAATTAAAAAGTTAATATGTAATTTTTATTTTTAAATAAATCACGTCATATAAATTTAATATTAGTAAAAATCAGTTGATATAAAAGAGACTATATACATGTTAGTTAGTTACACTATATTGCTAATTATTCCATATTTCATGATTTTTTTTAAGGAAAGAAATTGGTCTTTAGAGTGTTTTTCTCAAGCTCAAAGTCATTACAACAATAATCATCAAGACATCAAAGCTCATCATATTAATAATGAATATTTAAATCTGAATGGAAAAGAGAATCCACCCAAAATAACCCAATTGACATTTCTACACCCCATAAATTTATATGTTAAAAAACAAACAAACAAACATGCAAAACCATTTACATTTTTTAAAAGACATTCAAAGCACATACGTTCCTAATATTATAAAAAAAATATTCTATTTTTTAATTTATCAATATGATATTTTCTAATATTTTATAATAACTCATTAATTTTTTTTATTTTTTTAATAAAATTGTTATATCATTTAAAAAAAAAATTGATTTATCTATCTTGAAATTACTTGTGAATGTTTAATGAATTCTTATTACTTCTTAAATGTTCTTCATCAAACAATTATACAAATGTTTAGTCTTTCAAGAAAAGCAAAGAGACAGGAGACACAAAAATTAGGTTCCAAGTGAGGACAAAGCCCCACAAGGGGGAAAACCCAACAATCCTTCTCTTATAGAATCATATCAAAATTATATATCTAAGATCAAGACCAAGACCAAAACTGCCACAAAAAATGCCAAATCAAACCCTCCTTGAAGTCACCTTCAATGTCAATGTAGAAATTATATAAACAATATGTATAGAAATGGATTCAATCCGATCATGCGATATGCTAAAGCAAGATACTGAATCCTTCTACAATTAATTACGGAAAATAAACACGATCACACAACCATACCAAGTAAAATAAAGAAGCAAATCAATCCACAACACAGATATTTTTCCTAGGGAAAGCTTGCTGCTCAAAACCCCTTTATCTCTATTGTATAATGAAAAAAAGAATCATGAAATGATACAATGTACTCTTCTCACAAGAGTCTATTGCACTATCCTGACTGTCTCACATCGATCCAGACAAAATTGGTCCAACACTTAGCCAATTCTCAACCTGTCTTCAACCTGCCTTGCTCACGCAATCCCTAGGCAATTAATCCCTATTATTTAGGATAATTAGCCTTCCTTGACTGCATAATACATCATGGGCATCCTATGGTGTAAATAATTTCACCCGGGAAATTTTCTATAAATACAACTAATAGATAACGTCTCTTTAACCTCTGTCTCAGCTGGGTCTTCATCAAAACTGACATGCATGCAACTATTAATAGTAAATCATCACTCACTTGACAGATCACTGCATGTGAATTAAATATGATTTAATTCACTTGACCTCTCACTATTGCAACAATCAGTTACAACTAGTTAAACTGATTTTAACTCACTTAATTGAGTTAACTGATTTCGCATGCATTAAACTAATATACTAGCTACAACTTGGACTCTAAAACAAATAGAATCACTCTACATGCCTCACCAACCACCCTCAACTCAAGTTTCATGAGCTAACTGAGTCTATCACACTTAGTTAACTATTACAAGTGATTACGAGATAAGATTACAATTTATTGTCCAATTTATTTAAGGGATAAATAAATTCGACACACATTTCTTCTAATTTAATTAAGAAATAATTAAATCAAAAGCCTCCATGGTAGCCATTTATGGATGCCATTTTCTTGATGTTGTTTCTGGATGCCAATTTCATTGTTTCTTGTTGCAAATTCCAATAGTCAAATTTAACAATAGTCAAACTTTCCCAAATCTGGTCAGCTCCTGAAATTTTGGGCCTACAGTAGCACAAAAAAATTTAAACCTTCAAGTCTGAAATTCGGTCAAGAAAATATATTTTTCTCTCTTATTTGACTTCATTTCTCTCTCCTTTTACTTTTGCTTCTTGTCTTCCTTCTCATGGTTCAGATGTACTTCTTTTTGTGTGATTGGATCATTATTGTTATTTAGTATTATCATAGAATCCTTGAATATGTCATAGAGATACCTTTCATGCTCAATGCAGTTTCTTTTCCACAAATTTTGATGGAACAGCCTTGATGTAGATTGTGTACAGAATTCAAATTTCTATGACTATAGTCCCCTTCAATGTTACTAAGTTTAAGAATTACTTCGCACTTTTGTTATGTCTCAAGGATTACATACAACGTTAGATTTCGCCTTATTTATTCAACTTCATACTTCATATCTTTCAGACCTTTACTTTTGATTATCCTTTAAAATTTCCTTGTCTTCTTTATTTTGAAGAGCTTCAATTAAGAGATGCTAGTGTACATTAAATAATATTTTTCCATAAGTGAATGTATGCTTTGTATGATTTGGACTTTGTATTGTTGATCCAGGTGGATATTGGTGGCCACACGCCTATTCCACTTGGGGCCCCACCATTGTCTTTTCAGTTTTTCAGTTTCGGCACAACTTACTATTTTTAGCAGTTTTTCGGGTCTTGAACTTCCGGAGCCGTTTTGAGGCCCTAAACGAAGTTTTTTGGGCATCGCACCTCCAGCTAATATCATTCCGTTTTAGAATGATATTCGTGGCAAAAGTTGTAGTCCTTGGATAGATCTTTCTAATGATGTATCATGTGCGTCAAACGGAGATAGTATGCCGAAGTTACGTCCCTGGGAAGTTGAAACACCAATTTACCCAAACGGGGCCCATAGTTTTGGCGCTTCATCTCCTAGGGTTAGGTTTTTGGATGTTTAGGGTTCTCCATTGTTTCTCAATAATAAATAGGCCCTCGAGCCTCATTGTAGCTCAGTTCAGAGGCCTGTAGCCACCACATCTCTTCTCAGAGATAGCTACCAGCGCCCTAGCTAGTTTTATTTCCATTCTGTCTGTAAGCAAATTTCAGTTCTTTGATATTAATGAAATGAAGTGTTATTTCCGCTGCATCTCTGTATTTATGGTTATGTGTTTATTATGTTGCGTTCCTGCATAAATCCGGATCAGTGGTATCAGAGCGGTCTGCTTTTTCTCGATCCTTCTTTGCATGTCCCCAACGAGGTCGGGGTATAAAGAGCTAGGGCTTGATCTGGTGGAACCTTTGCAAGATCAGCCTCGCAAACCTCGACGGACGCCCATGGGGGACGAAAAGAAAGATGAGGGAGCAGGAGATCCTATCAAAATATTGCTCGAGGAGACCCTCGAAAAACAAAGGAACGCGATGATGGATAACTTTGCTCAGATCCTTCAACGGCTACCCACCGGCGGCGCATCTGCATCCAGCAGCCACTCTGGAGGCGCGACTCCTTTTAAGGTACAAGTAAATTTTGACATTCCCATATTTGAGGGTCAAATAGATGCGGATGCCGTAGATAGATGGTTGAATCTGTTAGAAGGATATTTCTCGGTTCATGACTTTTCAGACCGGGAGAAGATTATTTTTGCACTCCTCAAAGCTACCCCCCATGTTAAGGACTGGTGGGAAACCTACTGTGAGAACAAGGACCAGACAGAACCTTCTTTGTTCTCGGCCGTACCAACTTGGAATTATTTCTGAGACGCCGTCAAGGAACAATACTATCTCGTGGGGAGCTATGAGGACAAGTACATACAATGGACCACGCTGCGACAACAAAGGGATCAAGATGTGCATGAGCTGACGAATCTGTTCCATACCCTGCGCACAAAGTTGGGTATCAAAGATTCAGAGAAACATCTGGTGCTAAAGTATCGCAGCTGTCTGCACAAATACATTCAGGAGGAAATGGAGTTCCTTGACATCTCCTCACTTGGTACGACATACCGGTATGCTGCCAAGATTGAGCAGAAATTCAAGCAGAAGAAGCGAGACTTTGGATCTGCGAATCAAAAGCAAGGGAAAGGTGCTTCCAAACCGCAGAACAAAGGACCGAGCCAAGGCATGGCAGCTAAAGACAACTCATCGAAGCCACAAGAAAAGAATAACACCGCAAAGCCAAAGAAGGACACGGGAAAGTGGTGTGAGTTCCATAAGAGCTCCACTCACAACACAAGTGAGTGTCGGGCCAAGCAGTCGCTAGTGGCCGAGATGAGGGCTTCTGAGTCAGATGCATGCTCTGACTCCGAATCAGAACCTGAAAAGGGGAATGAAAAAGGGAAACAGATTATTGATGCGGAGCCCAATGCCATTGTTGCCACTACAAAGATCCAGAAGGAGGAACCGGAAGATCCAGAGGAGGAGGAACGTCTCTTCCACTCCCAGATGTGGGTAAAGGGCTCCCCTGTACAGTTCATTGTCGACAATGGGAGCCAAAAGAACCTCATTTCGGCAGACGCCGTGAAGCGGTTGGGCTTGCCGACCACAGCTCACCCACATCCATACACCATCGGGTGGCTTCACCAAGGACGAGATCTCCGCGTCAGCCAGCAGTGCCGCCTTCCCTATAGCATCAAGCCCTTCACGGATGAGGTATTATGTGACGTTGCTCCTATTGATGTTTCTGATGTATTATTAGGACAACCATACTTGTGGAAGCGTCATGTTGTGTATGAGTCTCGGCCTCGTGCTGTTATTGTTACTTTGGGAAATAAGTTGTACAGGATACCAGAGGTACCACCTCGTGCCACTATCTCTTTGGTTACTGCAAAAAAATGTAGTAAGCTCATTTCCCAAACCAGGAAATTCGTTTTCCTGATGATCCGGCCCTAGGGCAAGAATAAGACTGTGGCCACGACCTCCAGACAAGGCTCCTCTACACAACAAAAACAAATGGATAAGGTTGTGGAGGAGTATGAGGAAATTTTCACCTCACCCACAGGGGTTCCTCTGCACTGTCAGGTCAAGCACCCGATTGATCTGACCCCAAGTGCGCCGCTACCCAACAGACCGATCTATCGGTGCTCTGTTCTAGAGAACGATGAAATCAAGAGGTAGATTCAGGAGCTGCTGCAGAAGGGTCACATTCGACCAAGTTCATCACCCTGTGGGAGCCCGATCGTGTTGGTACAGAAGAAGGATGGGACATGGAGACTCTGTATTGACTATCGGGCGTTGAACAAGATCACTGTCCGGAATAGGTACCTGATCCCACGGATTGATGACCTTTTGGACCAACTCAAAGGTGAAAAATATTTTAGAAAGATTGACTTGAAGTCGGGGTATCACCAGGTACCGATTGAACCCTCCGATGTGTGGAAGACTGCCTTCAAAGCCAAGGAAGGCCTTTTCGAACGGATGGTCATGCCTTTTGGGTTGACGAATGCTCCTGCAACCTTCATGAGGATGATGGACGACATCTTGCGGCCATTCACCAACTCATTTGTAGTGGTGTACTTGGATGACATTCTGATCTTCAGCCAGACTTAGGAAGAGCACCTTCACCACATCCGACAAGTCCTCCAAACACTGCGGCAACACAAGTTGTGTGCCAATTTGGAGAAGTGCACTTTTGGCATGACCCAGGTTCAATATCTGGGATACATTATTGATGAAAGGGGGGTGCATGTGGATCCAGCCAAGATCCGAGTCATTCGGGATTGGCCAGCCCCGACTACTATAACAGAGCTTCGCAGCTTTCTGGGTCTTGCTAATTTCTACCGTAGATTCGTGTTGGGATTCTCTCATATCACTTGGCCCTTGAGTCAAGTCACCAAAGGAGGAGCGAGAGCAAAATTCTTTTGGTCGGAACCTCAACAAAAGGCATTCAAAGAATTGAAAAATCGCCTTTGTTCTGCCCCAGTGCTCACCTTACCAGACTTGCAGCAGCCATTTTAGATCGAGACAGATGCCTCTGACTATTCTATTGGGGCAGTTCTTACTCAACAGGGACATCCAGTGGCATATCACAGTGAGACATTGTCTGAGACAGTTCGCAAGTATCCCACCTATGACAAAGAAATGTATTCCATTGTGCAAGCCTGTCGACAATGGAAGCATTACATTTTGGGGAAGGAAACAATCATCCACACGGACCACCGGCCCCTGCAGTTCATACAGACACAAGGGAAGTTGCAGAATGATCGCCATCAGAAGTGGTCCACATATCTGCAACAGTTTCATTTGAACATCAAGTACAAAAAGGGTAGCACCAATAATGTTGCAGACTGCCTCAACCGACCACCGATCGTGGCGCTCACCACCGTGCTCAACTCTTGTGGGCATGAGACTTCTGATTGGCCGCTTCTCTATGAGAGTAACCCAGAATTCAGCCACACTTACAAGGCACTCTTGGGGGGTACGCAAGTTCCAAATTTTCACCTCCAAGATGCACTTTTTATGTCACCTGGGACACCTTTGTGTTCCCTCAAGTGAGCGTGCCAAGATGATATGGGAAGCACATTACAGTCGAGTCGCTGGGCATTTCGGGGTCAAGAAAATAGTAGCAATCCTGCAGAAGTATTTCTATTGGCCGAACCTTCGAAAGGATGTCGAGAAGCACATCAGATCCTACACTGCTTGTGTCATTGCCAAACCGACCATCAAGAAGCAAGGCCTATATACTCTGCTACCTACCCCTAGTCAACCTTGGGAATCCATCTCCATGGATTACATGTCAGGCCTACCTTCTAATAAGCAGGGAAATGACCATGTTTTCGTGGTCATCGACAGATTCTAGAAGATGGCCATCATGGTGGCCTGCAAGAAGAATATCACAGCAGAAGCCACTACTAAACTCTTCTTTGAATGAGTGTGGGTGCACTTTGGGATCCCACAATTTGTCATATCAGATCAGGATAGCAGGTTCCTCATCACATTTTGGTCCAACCTCTAGTCAATGCTAGATACCAAGCTCACCAAGTCCACAGTTTTCCATCCCCAAACAGATGGCCAGACAGAGGTCGTCAATAGAATGATTGTACACATTTTGCGCATGTACAATTCAAATCATCCACGCACATGGGATGAGAGAATCTATGTACAACATAGTTATAATCGGTCTCTCCACAGTTCAATCAGCCATAGCCCCTTTCAGGTGGGCTTGGGATTCCAGCCACTATGTCCTATTGACGTAGCCATACCATTTGCAGCTGCTCAGGCCGATTCAGCTCATGTCCAGTCTGAAGTTGACAAAGCAAGTAGCTTCATCGAGTGCATTCAACACATGCGCCAACAGGTTCATGATATATTGGATTGAGCCAATGCCAAGTACAAGCAACGCCATGATCAACACCGGGTGCCACACAACTTCCAGGTGGGCGACAAAGTATGGCTACATTTGTAGAAGGAGTGCCTCACTAGACCCCACCGCAAGCTTCGCCCGCTCTGATACGGGCCATACACCATCAACAAGGCTGTATGGAACAATTCATTCAAGCTCAGTATTCCACCATTCCTTGGTATGCACCCAGTCTTCAATGTGGATCGCCTTCGTCCTTACTTCCCACCTCTATTGGACACCTTAGACATTGCAGAACAACTCACATCAACAGAGTTAAACCCAGACTGCATGGAACAGGCCACCACAGATTGTATCATGGACATGAAAATAAAGAGCACTCGCCAATAGAATATCCAACTATATCGGGTTGTCAAAGCTGGCCAACTCCTGCACCAAGGCAAGTGGTTCACCAGGGACCAAGTTCAGCAGAAGTTTCCTCATCTCATGGAGGAACTCAACGCAATGGGGACCATTGATTCCTAAGGGGGGAGGAATGATCCATGTGGATATTGGTTGCCACCCGCCTATTCCACTTGGGGCCCCACCATTGTCTCTTTCATTTTTTCAGTTTCGACACAACTTACTATTTTTAGCAGTTTTTCGGGTCTTGAACTTCCGGAGCCGTTTTGAGGCCCTAAACGACGTTTTTTGGGCATCGCGCCTCCAGTGAATATCATTTTGTTTCAAAATGATATTTGTGGCAAAAGTTGTAGTCCTCGGATAGATATTTCTAATGATGTATCATGTGCGTCAAACAAAGATAGTATGCCAAAGTTACGTCCCTGGGAAGTTGAAACACCAATCTACCCAAACGGGGCCCATATTTTTGGCGCTTCATCTCCTAGGGTTAGGTTTTTGGATGTTTAGGGTTCTCCATTTTTTCTCAATAATAAATAGGCCCTTGAGCCTCATTTTAACTCAGTTCAGAGGCCTGTAGTTGCCACATCTCTCCTCAGAGATAGCTACCAGTGCCCTAGCTAGTTTTATTTCCATTCTGTCTGTAAGCAAATTTCAGTTCTTTGATATTAATGAAATGAAGTGTTATTTTCACTGCATCTCTGTATTTATGGTTATGTGTTTATTCTGTTGCGTTCCTGCATAAATCCGGATCAATTGTACAGATGCCTTATTACTTAGTAAGATTTAGACTTGAAGGTTGATTTTTTCTATGCTATTTTAGGCCCAAAATTTTAGGGGCCAAAATTTCAAGACCAAAATTTCAAGAGTTGGCCAGATTTGTGATAGTTTGACCATCGCTGAATTTGACCTTGGAGGTGACCTGGAGGAGGGTTTGACTTGGCATATTTGGTGGAATTTTTGGTCTTGGTCTTGGTCTTAGATATCTCACTTTGATCTGATTCTATAAGAGAAGGATTGTTGGGTTTTCCCCTTGTGTGGTTTTGCCTTGGCTTGGAGCCTATTTTATGGTGTTATTTGTCTCTTTGTGATATTTATTCTTTGAAAATTTGTATAATTGCTTCTTCCTATAGCCAAAACCCCCACCTTTGGCTTAAGCGTGGATGGTACAAAGATGCCCAGTCTTGGCTGAACCAGTGGGGGATAAAGGAGGAGATCATCTTGGAAAATAAGGATAATATTAAAAATACCATTACTTCTGTTGGTGTCCCATGTTTTGATAGTTTGGAAAATCAAAAGACAAGGAAACATCAGAACCAATCTTTAGAGTCCCAGGATCTAGTCCTCCTGTTCTCAGAGAGGGATCTCTCGAATGTTTGTTTGCAAAGGTTTATCTTGTGTGCTTAGAATATGGATTTTAGACTAGTTATTAAGTGCAGGTGTTTGTTTGTTTGTTTGGTTGGATTGATACAATAGAACATGAAAGGCCTAAGAAATATATATAGAATGGAGAAACATCTGGTTCATTGGGCAATGGAGTCAAAAAGAGGTCATGACAAACTTATCAATGGATATGGGATATCAGAGGGAAAATCTAACTTGGCCACAGGATCCTTTGGTTTTTGAAATGAGATGGACATCAATGATTTGGAAAGAGAAGTTTAATTATCAACAAAGGGAATTTGAAAACATAGGTTGAACAATAAAGAGCTTTTTGATAGACAGGGCTAACCATGAATTCTACAAATCACACCTTTAAGCAAACAATGATTTCAAAACAACTTTTGAAATGAGACCTAAGATTCAGGGAACACCCTATTTCCTCAAACATTTTATTTAAAATGACTTAGAAAACATAAAGATTCACTGATAATTACGATCATAGAAGAGGGAACACCTAAATACATCTATGATCACAACTATAAAGACCTTTAAGCCAATTGTTCAAGCAAGGACAAGGGGCAAGATCAGAACATACCTCCTTGACTTACTATAAGCAAAGAAATTCGAAGGGAGACTTCAATAACAGTCTTTAAGTGGCAATAGACAAGCAGGGAGAGACATAAATCATCCTGAAACCAAATGTTCGAACTATTAAGGAAATAAACAAGCATGAATACTAAAGAGAGAGGTTAAAGACTCTAAAATACTTCAGCAGAAGAAAACATGAAACAGTGAAGGATGAACAGGTCTAAGGTGCTTCCAGGAGTCATTTCTTAGCCTAAAACTTTCAACCTAATGTAGTAAGAAATCATGGAACAAAATGAAAACAGGGGAAAACATTTAAACAGTTCAAAATACTTCACCAACAACCAAGCTCATGGATCCAATGATAGAGCCTTCTCAGGAACAAGCATGCAACAACATCATCAAGGCTTCCAAGACTTCAGTTTCTTCTTCAACTTCAACAGACTATGTATTATTTCAGAGAGTTTCAGTATTACAACTAGTGATCAACCAACGATTTCTCATCTTCTAAAGCAATATTTATAGAAGAATGAGGAGGTGAGATCTGATAAAAGATATCTTAGGACAATTAATACAGATTAATGACTTCTCGGCCTTTGAGGGGCTCGATGGAGAAGTTTACAGGTGTGTTACTGTATTAATTGATTTACATTTATGAATTAAGCTCGGTGGGAGCTTTTGTTGATCTTTGAGGCTCTGTTTTATATTAAAGTAACTCTGCTGCTATTTTGTGCATTAAATTCTCTGGCAGAATTAACTCTCTGGCTGCGCTGAGGCAAATATCTTCGTTTGATCAATAAATTCAGCCTCTTCTTGTATTCTTGTGGTTACAGGTGGCACTGTGGTAGCTGGGAGGAATCAATTTTCCCCAGATGTGGCGGTGGAGGCATTTCTGTTTGATAAAACACTTATGTTTTTCTTTTAATTGTGTTTTAATTTGGAGGATTAGGCTTTTGATAATCAATTTTAGCCGTGATCCCCGCAAATCTGTCTTCAATCTTATGTTCTGCTACGTTTTGTCTTCACCATTGATATTATTTTAATTGTGATTTAATAACACAATGTCTTGTTGACCTGCAGGCCGCGCAGGGATCTCAAGGCATCAATGCCCATGAAACATTGACAAGAAATGGAGTTCGAACCCCGCGAATGGTTTCCTTTGATGAATAAAAGGCATGGGAAACGCCCTTCCCGGCCTTCGACCTTTCTTTAATTATAATGGGTAAACCATTAAACACCTGCAAAATATGAAACTTATTAATAAATCCTGCATTTTTTAGGTTTCACTGCTTCAGAGGGTGTCGGGAGAGAGCGTGGTCGTTGGATGGCATCATCCAATGGTGGAGAATTGCGTAGAAGAGGTTAAAAAAGGAGAGTAGGGGGGAGAATAAGACGGGAATGATTTGGGACCATCCAATCTGGACATGTGGACGGTCCAGATCCAATCGGAGGATCGCAATCGGCGGAGGAATCATGTTAATGTGCTCGGCAAAAAACTTGCGATGCGATGTAGCTTGGGCCGTTGATCTAAGGATTAGATCAATGGTGAAGAATGAATCGGAGGGTTAGCCGATCAGAGGGAGCAAACAAAGGCATGTAATGAAAAACTCCGATGCGATGAGCGCTGGCCGTTGATCTAAGGATTAGATCAATGGTGGAGAATGAATCGGAGGGTTAGCCAATCGGAGGGAGCAAACAAAGGTGTGTGATGAAAAACTCTGATGCGATGAGCGCTGGCCGTTTGATCGACTTACGATCAATGGCGGGGATTTATTTTAAAACAAACCGGCGGAAAACCCTTTAAAACTTTATAAAACCCAAAGTTTTAATTGTATACGAAGTTTTTGGTTTTGGGGTGGGTTTTATACATATGAAGTGGATAGGTGCCCGACTGCAGGGCCTTTAGTTATATGGAACATGATGGGCCCGGGGCATATATATTAAAGAGCTAATCGCAATCGGAGCCTCGAGCTCGGGCTTTTCAATCAACCCATTGGAATTTTGTGATGCGATTGCACAATCGGGTCTTTTTAATCTAACCATTTTCATTTAACACATGAATTTGGCACATTAGATAAAAACTTTGGATAAATGGGTTTTATTACTTTACAAAATAAAAAGGTGATCGGGAATGGATTATTACAAGGTTTTAAACGCGGAAGGCGGGCTCATGGTTTATATGAAAAATAATATGATCGGGGTTCATAAAACACGAGGCTTAATCGCATCGGAGTTTTTGTAATGGCACAAAGACTTGCTCACTTGGATGTTTGCAATGAGATAAGCGCCGAAAAGGGTTTGCGCTTGGTTCCAACCCCAAAGCGTATGGTGGGGAAGTGGTTAGGACTTAGCCCAAGGGGGCTTAAGTCCATGGTAACAAAAACCTTGTTTTTTATGAAAATTTTCAGAGTTTTCAATGGATTTGGGGGTCTTGGTATAGTTTAAAAATGAGTTTTAAACTATGTAAAAATGATTTTCATGAATGGAAGAAGGGGAATCATAAAAATAGAAGGATTTTATGAGAATGAAAAGGGGTAAAAAATGAGGTTAGTCTTGTGGTGGAGGGAAAGGAAAGATGGCCTTTGCAGCAACATTTTATCTTGGGAAACAACAGGATTTTAGAGTATGAAATGGAAACAACAGTGAAGATTTGGACAGAGGAGATGATGTCTTCAAGAGTCTTCAAGAGATAACACTTTTTAGCAATAAAATTTTGTTCCTTGAAGGCTCCAAAAGGGTGTTAGCCACCATTTTATATGACAAATTTTATAGTTGGCTAACAACTTCTAGATTTAAGGATAAGTTGTGGGACAATAAGGATCTAGAGGGGGGAAGGAAGCTAAGATATTATAAGGAGGTGATCAATCCCACTATTGCAAACCTGAATTAACTTTCTGTTTTGACTAGTGCTAAAAACAAAATGAACGTTATGAATATTTGAACTAATTATCATGAGCTTCGAAGTGAGACCGAGTATTAGACTATTCCAAGAACACCTTGGGATGAGAGAATTTGTCACCTTTGTGATAATAAGAGGGTTGAAGATGAAAATCACTTTCTCCTAGATTGTCCAACTCTCCAAATTTGTTCTCATTTCAAAGAAGTTTTCCACACTACCAACCTTTTTGACTTGTTAAGTCAATGTACCTATAGTGATCTAGGAACACTTATTTCCCTTCTTTTTTATCATAGGAACAAAAATATCTTACTTTCTTAAAGTGTGATAAACCGCATTGGTCTTAGTGGACGTTAAACATCATCATCATTATATATATATATATATATATATCATCTAAAAATAAAAATAAATATTTTTTTTATGTTATAACAACTTTGACCATTTAAACATCTAAAATTTTGTAACAACCCTTGATTGATTTCCTATGTAAAAATTAAAATAATACCAAGGTTATGAGACACATATTCCAAGATGACTGTTAAGAAAAACATAGTGATGGATATCACTGGTGATTAACTAATGGCTGTGGAAATTGGTAAAGGCATTGGCTAAGTCAAAGTGGCATTAATTAACATTTTATTTATGAAAATAAAGGAAAATAGGAGAAAAGGGAGATGAAAGGTCACAGATTTGCATGGGAGGGAAATTGAAGGAAAATTGAAGGAAAGTGAAGAAAATAGAGGCCTCAATGATAAAAAGGCTTCTAAGGATGGCTTAGATTTTGTAAGTTCAATCTTTGGGTCTCTCATTCATTCTATCATTCTCTCATACTCTTTCACACTTAGAGTATTCTTGGAGCATGATTGGATCACTCTAGTTTCATTTAGATTGGATAAAGAAGGAAAAGGAAAGTAGGAAAGAACGAGGGAATGGGTGGATCAACAACTACAGCTAGATTTATTTGCATATATGCATTCATGACCTATAGCTTACATGTTCGCGATATGTTTGACAAAATTATTGTCATGGTTATGTCTGGTTAGGTCAAGTTTCTCATTCAAGTTTGAATGTTTACGATTATCCTTATGTCATTTATGATTCTGAGAAGTTTCAGGCAGTTCTAGGTAGTGGTCTAGAGGCTGACTTGGAGTTGTGGCTCAAATATCGAGACCACACCCTTTGAACTGGAAAAGTTAGGTCACAATTGCACTCAAGCAATGTTGTGTGTGTAGTTGGAGGCCTTCAACTGCACTCAGGCCTTGTCATGCACGCGGTTGGGAGCCTAGGTTCAGTGAAAAGGAGCCCCAACTCAGGGTTTGGTCACCTAGGGTGGTTCTTTGGCCCTTGAGTGTCGTGTAGCCCTAAGGCATGTTTTGAGTTGTCAGTTTGTGGTCAGTATGCAAGCCCCACTTCCTTAACCAGAGATAGGAGGTTGGGTCATGTCATAGTAACTTTTAGTCTCATGTTTACCTGGGAAAGCCGATGAAATTAGGTAAATGTGAGAGAGGTGAATACAAAATTTTCCACCTTTTCCTTGTTCATTCTTATGCATAAATCACAATGAAACATGTAAGTAAACCTAAGCTCTTTTTGGTATATGTATACAATTATTTATTATTATTAAAATGAATATTTGATTTTTTTTTAATATTGGAAAGAAAAACCAACCCAAAAAACAAAACACCACCCAAAATTATATACTTAATGATATGTATATCAGTTAGAGAACATAATCATGTACACTTGCCAAAGCATTGCTAACCACCTGCTTAGATATCAATTGTAACCAGAACAAAAGGAAAGACCAACAAAGCTAGATTTTAAACACTTTTATACTTGTATTAGTCCGCATGCTTATGTTCTAAGAAAATTTCATTTAATATATAAAAATAATTGTGCGAAGTATGGTATGTTGTAATTTTATTTTAGTATGGTATGTTGTAATGTAATACAATGTACTGCAAATATTTTGGTTTGATAAAAACAAAATAAAATAGAAATAAAATAAAAAAAATTAATAATTATAAAAATAAATTTGATATTTTAATATATAATAAATTTAAATTTAAAACCAATTTAAATCACATTATAAAAATTTATAGTAAATTATTTTAAAATAGGTTTTTTTGTTTTTAATTTAATTTAATTCAATTCAATGAGATACAATTAAAATCATTAACCAAAATTTTAAGATCCACATAATTTCAATTTCTAATTTGTATTGAGAAAAGTTATAATGATTTTACAACTCGAGATAGTAAAAGATTATTATATTTCATTAAATTAATTAAATTGGTGTTCCAAAAAATTTATGGTAAAGAAAGCACTAAAAAAAAATCAAAATACATGTACTTACAAATTTATACAAATAAATTGATTAATTTTAGTTGTATATTATGTGAAATATTTATGTTATTTTTATACTTTAGTAATGGTCATTTTATTTGTAATCAATCTAGATACATTTGAATTCTAGATCTACCAGGTGTCAAAAGAGATCAAATCTCTTTTTACTCTAAAAGTGGTTTGCACCTCAAGAGATTTGATCTCTCTCAGCGCTTGATAGATCCATATTTAAGATGGGTCTAGGTTGGTTTAATTATTGATGATGATGATGATGATTAACGTCCACTAAGACCAATATGATCTGTTAAACCTTAAGAAAATAAGATATTAGTTACTATTCTTTAATATTTTATTTCCATAATTGAAAAGGAGGGAGAGAAGCGTTCCTATATCACCATAGTTTAGTTGACTTGGATTGGGAGTGTGGAAAATATTTTGAAAATTAGAACGAATGTGAGTGAGAGTTGGGCAATCCAAGAGAAAGATATTTTCATCTTCAACCTTCTTACTATCACAAAGGTGACAGGCTCTTTTGTCCCATGTTGTTTTGGGAATTGACCAACGTCTAGTTTCACTTTGAAGCTAATGAGAAGTAGTTCTTATTTTGGCAATGTTCATTTTCTTATTACCACTAGTCAAGATAGAAATATAATTTTGGTTATCAAGATTGGGGTTGATCACCTCCTTATAATACCTTAACATCATTCTTCCCTTTAACTCATTATCCTCCCACAACTTATCCTTAAATTTGGAAGTAATAATATTTTAATATTATCCTTATTCTCCAAGATGGTCTATTTTTTTACTCCCCGATGGACTAGCCAAGATTGTGCATACTTATGTCTGCCTCGCTTGAGCCGGAGGTGGGGGTTTTGGCTTGAGTTCGAAGCAATTTTGGGTAACCTCTTGGCTTCCATGTCGAATAACTTCTTGTTGTATAAGAGATACCTAATTATAGCCATGGTTTCAATGGGAAAAAGGCTAGCTTCAATCAAGAGGACAAGGTAGGAAGTATTTATAAATATAAATATAAATATAATTATTGATTTTATTTTATTTTTATGTAATTTGACCAAGTTAAAATGTTTTATTAATGATTATACTTATTATTTACTTTATTTTATTTTATTTTTCATTTTTATGTAAATTTACAAAGTCAAAATGTTTAATAGGATAGGATAAGACATTACAACATCTCTTCCATAGTGGGCTAGAGAGTGCCTCTCGGTGCAATTATTATTGGAGTATAAGATAAAATAAAATAAAAAGATGTCAAAGATTAATTATTCATATTGAAGATGATTTTATTTTCTATTTTTGAAAGTAGATTTTTCAATATAATTATTTATATGGAAGATTATTTTATTTTTTATTTTTAAGAATAGTTTTTTAATATATTGAAATGATAGAGTTATTATATATATATATATAGAATTTAATGTTCATAATTAACATATACAATATCGATTTTTCCCCATGGAGCTGGGTGCATCGGGCAAGCATCTATTCTGAGTTTGGGATTAGTGTTATGAGCATTAAAGAAGGTGACAGGTTATCTTCCATCCGGAAGCATGTATGGTTACTCGTACTGTACATTATGGGAGTCATGCAAAGGTCTGTAAGGAAAATTGCAGAGCTCCCAAGTTTGATCATGCAAACTATAGGCAGGGTACACTCAAATCGGATCTTGAACTGCGAAGGAAACTCAAAATTCATTATGGAAAGTAATTGTGAAAGGATAATGCATAATTCCAAGAAGTGGTTGGATAAGGAAGAGTTGAGCTTTGGTGGTGGTTGCATGCATATAATATGTCAACCTTGGAAAGCAGAGAGCATGGATCGTGTTGGTGGTTTAGAAAGGTTGATCCATGGAATTGTTAAGGAACATAGGCTTTCCTTTCTTCCTTGGTGATAACCAATTCAGGTGGAACACCCCAACCTCTAGATCAATTCACAATTTTTCAGCGATTGCATGTTTGGGATTTTCATATCCCGATATGGAACTCTGTTAAATTTTTAGTAACTCTCTTCAATGATTTAATTTGTCTCTAGTTTTGTGGGTTTCTAGATTTTTTTCCCCTCCCTAGGTTTAATTATCTTGGGGGTTTTTGTTTTCTATCTGAGATAATTCTCCTCCTTTCCCCTAGTCTCTCTTTCTTTCTTTACTATTTTCTTTCTCTTTGTTCTCCTCGATGCATTTCTAATTTCAATTCGTTGTGTTAGGCATGCTCACCCCTACACCCTTTTTCATCCACTTGCACTGGTTTCATACTACTTTCCTTACTTCGTGTTTAGTTCACTTTCTTGACTCAAAAGGTCCCTCAATAAGTTCTTTGGAGTTTCCTTATTGCTTAGTTTCATTCTTCTATGTTGTCCATGTAACTATGGTTAGATGTTGATCATTAGCACCTCAATGCAGTGGAAGATGGGTGTTATCACCAAATTGATTCTGATAGGTTGCTCATCAATCAACTTAATGTAACTCTTTCAAACCACTTTTAACTGAAGATTAGCCTCTTCAGTTTGAGAGGGCTCTCTCAAAGGGGACTTATGATTTCAATAGAAATTCTATTAGATGGCTAACTCTATGAACTGTGACTTGATTTTGATTGATTGCAGGTTGAAAAATGAAAGACTTGATACCTTTGGGCTATGGGGTCAACATCAGTAAACTCAATGAAATTAATTATTCTTATGGAAACTGAGGCAAATAGAGGTTTCAATAAAAGATCATACATACACACAACACAGGAAGAACACACCAGTTCAACCTCTAAAGGAAGTCAGAGCATGTTACCATGATTTCTAAGTAATTAGAGATAAAACTCACTGCAGATGATTAACCATTAAAGATATAGAGCATACAAAACATTGAACACCTCATTTGAATCACAGGTCTAGAAGTAAAATATCACTGTATATTAATGAAACTGAAAAAACATTACATAGTATACATTTGGTACAATATTATCCAACCCTGTGATATTCGAAGTTATGTCTATAAATAGACTTTTTTACATTGCAAAGGATCTGCCCAGCTGGCTAGATCCTCGAACTATAACTTTGACATTTAACATAATTGAAAACTACATACTTGGAACAGAAAAGACATATAGTCTCTAAAGACTTTCATTCCTAATAAGACTCTACTTCATATTTATTACATTCAGTTTTTACAATAGTGGGACAGTTACATGATAAGGATCAAATTTATCGAGAAGCATTCACCACCACTAAAAAATTTAATGTACCCCCTAAATTTAGGAAAGACAGTCCTACTTTTTAGGAAAAGATAAACTCCACTTTAATCTTGGTCTTCATGATGAGCTGAATGAGTGACACTCATGTTGAGTACTGAGTCTATGCTGGGATGGCCCACTGATAGGTTGGATGTCTCTAGATGGCCGACTAATCTTCCATGTACTGTTTAAACCTCCAGAAATCCTTAAAAATCCTCTCGCTACAAAACAGAGCAGTTTAGGCAGTTTCATAGCGTGGTTTAGTAGCGAACTAATTTTTGTCTTTTCACCCATCCTTCTGCCACCTCTTCTAGTCAAAAACATTTGTTATGACAAAATACCTGAATACAATCAATCTCCCTCCTCGATTCTTCACAAAATTGATTTTAAAGGAAAAAAAAAATCTTCAGAAATTTCTTAGCGCTTTTCGGCCTTCAAGCCTAAAGCACACTACGAAACTGCCTAATAAGGTAGAATTTGCAGATTTTATTATTTTCTTCAAAATTTTATCTTCCGAGTCAAAATTTAAGTCCTTTGCAAGCCATGAACCTTATAAAAAATGTTTCAGCCCAACTCTTCAATCTTTGGGAATCTCATCTTCATTATCAATAGGTTTACCTACAAGTTCTTCAATCACTTTCATTCTCAGCCCTTTCTTCTCCAGCTCATCTTGAATCATGTCCATTTGTTCTTGAAGGTCTTCCACTTGATTCTTTAATGATCTGTTTTCAGCTTGCAAGTATAAGTTCATCTTCCTGGCATGTTTGGCCACAAGTATTAGAGGCTAAGTCCTTTTCATTAGTATTTTGGAATTATCCATAGATTCTAAACCACTTGAGAGTTGACTGTCCCATTTTTTCATCATCTGGTCAAATTCGGCCTTTTGAGATCTATGTTTCTCTACCTCCAATTTCAACTCAAGTATTTCTTCACCTGCTTCCTTCAGCTACTCTTTGAGGAGTTTTTTTTCTTATTTTTCAATTATCTTCTCCTTTCCCTTTCTCTTTCTAATGACATCTTCTTCTTCTGTTGCTGGAGATAAATCTATGATGTAGCTTCACTAACTTTCTCTGTCCTTTTTCTCTCCATGGCCTTCTTTGCAAACCTGGTCATTGGATTCCTTGGCTTAAATATGAAACCAACATCTTCTCCTAAAAAATCCAATTTCTTGACAGTCTTACCTTTCTTCATTTTCTTTCCATCACCTTCAATGTATTCTACTTACACTATTGGTGACTCCTCAATATCTATTGCATGAAGGATATCTTCTAGATTTCCTTTGGCTAATGTCTGATTCCTTGTTATCCTCTTACTGCTTTGTTTTCTAATATTTTGTTTTTGTTTTGTAGGTGTTGGCTGAGGGATATCAATTTCTTGCAGAGTTTCTTCTTCAATATCCATTGGTTCTATAGGATATTGTCTTCTTTCTTCTTCATTCTCTGCTATTGCAGCTAAAGATGTAGTAGTTCTAGGTTTTAAGATTTTCTTTGGAGTCACTACATCTATTTCATACCCACTCATAAACAACAAAGAATTCCAATCTCTGTTTAACCTTTTCAACTCTTCCAACGCTAACAGTTTTATTATACCATGGTGAAAAAATGATGTCTCATTACCTTTTGACTTGAATTGAACTCTATCTGACATATTTCCCAAAATCCTGTATAAAAATAAGGGTAGGTCAAGTGTTTTCTTACCAACAAAATGAAAAATTAGTCTAATATGGTAAGAGTAAACCATGTGAAATCTTCCCTCGCTGGTGAAGTATTTTTGGATCACCAACAGTAGCTTTGTATAATTGTCCTTCATATAACTCCCGGGGATGCCATTGGTCATATCAACTCCTCTATGTTCCTCCTTGAGAAACTCCTCACAACCCTGCATTGTAAACTTTGTTCCTTTAAACCATTCTTCACCACCTTTTTGAGCCTTGCAATAGGTATGTATTTACTCTTGATTACTGTCCTTTTTCCTCTTCCTTATCCATCTTGTTCCATGATATAATAATATAATGAAAGTATTTTGATGAAGAATGAATGAAAAATGATCCGGATACGATTTAACCGTCCAAACTAATTCCCATTGCTTTTTATGCTGAAAATAATAGATGGAACAACAGTTGTTCCCAAGAAGGAACAATAGGACGTAATCACAGGAAAGAAGACACGTTAAATGCGATCGAATCAGAAGACAAATCAGTAAGGATTAGCGCAAGAATGAATGAACTCTTTGAGGATAGCATTTTTTCATGGATCCCTTAGGATCCCCTGATCCTGAGGGATCACACTTATCATTCCTTTTAGTGATAAAGGGACAGGGAGAGCTAGTTCTCGGAAGTCATGTATCTTTCACTTCTGCATAAGTTGTAATTGTAATTCATATAACGTAGTTATGAACAACAAGATCGTATTGTGATGTCAATTGACTGTGATGATTAACATATAATTAGCGTTTTTGTTCATTCAAATATTCTAGAGTAGTTAAGCAGTATTCGCCGGTGGCTAAGGGCCCGGTCTCTGGTGGATCTCACCGCTATTCCCTGTGTTATAATTTTTCATTTGTTCCAAGTGTATTATGCTTTTCCGCTTTGCGGTTGAAGTACTTTTGATAATTCAGATTTCTAGTATTTATTCCCTTGAATACGCATTTCCAATTTATTTCCTTGAGGAATTAGTTGCTAGTTAAAAGAACTGGTTTTGATTACTTAAAGCATAGACAGTTATTTCCAATATTTTCCTTCTGTTCAATAGTTCAAATCCAGTTGAAAGAGCTCGGTTAATGCTTCAGTGCTCTCGGTTGATTGTCATTTGAATTAGTTGAATTAAGAATGAATCATAGTTTTGGGTTATAATGCTTAAATGCATCACTTTATTTAAAGTTTCAAGATTTATGATTACATCTATATGAAACAATTTATTTCAGCATTACTCTTTGTATGTATAGCTTGCACATATTGTGTACACGCTTGAGATAAAAGGACTTACCCAGGTTGATAATTAATGTGAGGCAATTAGGAGTTTTTAAAGACACCTGTTAGCACCCAAGATTTTGGCGCTGTTGTCAAGGAGCGTGTTTCTGCTCTGTAAAGAGTAATGTGTGATTGATGGTTTTTCTGCTGAGGGAGAATTGGGTATTAAAAACGGAAGGTAATAACCTGCGTAGCGAACGAGTAAAATGTTCGCTCATCCGCCCTCTTTCTAGCATAATTGTGTAAGAGTTTAAGGTATGAATGAATGTTTGCATTTCTACATGAATGAATAAGAAGGAAAGACCTGAAAAAGACAAAATTCCTCCTTCTAAACCTAAAAAATCTAAGGGGTTAGTAGTCCTTGGACGATCAAATTTTATCGACGAAATCTTAAGAAAAGATGAGTCTCAGTCATCAGTAGGACCCCGAATTGTTGTTGCCAGACATCCTACTGACTTCCTTCAAGTCACAGGATCACCATCTGTAGCTAACACTGAGATTCACAGTAAGACTGAAGGGATTGAGCAGAGTTTTTAAGATACTGAGAGTTCACAAACTCACCCTTCACAAGAAGGAAATTCTTGCAACCTCCGTGAAGGAGAAGGAGAAAAAGACAATCTTGAAATTAAATTATCAGAACCTAGATCTCCTGAAGTAGTGACTGAGTAGAGGACACCCAGTATTCTAGATCAAGGTAGTGCTTCTAGAACCATTCCAGCCTCTTGTGGACATCCTAGGAATAACTCTCCAGCTCTGGAGATCCCTAAAGAATATTGGCATATTTTTGACCAAATGGATAATAACCAGCAACCTCAAACTTCTACATTGCAATACCCTAGTGTTGACATAGCTTTCAATTCCCCCATTAAGGCTATCCCATTACAGAACATTCCTACCTTTCATGGGCTAACTTCAGAAGACACCGATGCATTCCTTTTCGAATTTGATGTCTTATGCAGGGGTTATGACTACACTACTGACCCCCAGAAACTGAAGCTATTCCCCTCTACTATGAAGGGAGCAGCTCTGCGTTGGTTCATGGGACTTGGTGGAGGCACCATCAATGATTGGGACAAAATGAAAGCATCTTTCCTTAAAAAATACCAAGATTATTGCTGAACTAGAGAACTAAAAGATGAAATTTTTTAAATGGTAGCTAAGCCTAGCGAGACCCTGGAAGAATATGTAGAGGGTTTCCAATATAAGCTGCAAAGATATCCTTACACAAATATGCCTGATAATGTTCTAAAAACCATAATGATCAAAGGTATGCAAGAAAAATGGGTAGAGACACTAAATATACTGGGTAAGGGTGACATTTATCAAGAAAACTATAACAATATTATAGATTTGTGCATCAAGTGTTCCAGGGGCAGTACAAGGCTGAAACCAGTCGGACACGATGCAAGCCTGAGAGACAACAAAGCCTCAGGAGGAAGCAATATACGAAGCGAAATCGACAATTTGTTGGAGGATTTCAAGACTGATATCCTGGGGACCCTGACGACACAATTGGATGTCATGCAAGCTAAGAAAAAGTAGGCTATAGCAGAACATAAATTGGCTATTTTCTACCCCCGTTGTAGACAGAAGCACAGTCATAAAGAATTCCCCCTAGATATGATACGAACATGTGCCATATGCACTAAAGAACACGCCACGAAAAGTTGCCCATCACTCCCAGGATTAAAAGCAGTCTTCAAGGAAGCGGAAGAAGAAGTGGAACCAATATATCTGTTGAACCAACATCATCAATGGAAATCACATTAGACATGTATGCCTATCGATCCATCTTCGTTCTTTCCTCCCTCGCAATATAATTCTCAGCAATATTCAGGGGCAACATGGAAGAAACAACCACCTTTTTTGCCACCTCAAGCATTTTTTATGCCACCATGGTCCAATCAGTCAAATCCAAATAATAATAATTGGCCAAATTCCCCTTACCCACCACTATTTTGGCAGAACAACCCTTATTCCTCCCAATGGTCCCATTCCACCTCATAAAATCAGAACTGGCAATCAAATTAGCAAAGATCTACGAACCAGCTTATGGGGATAGTTCCTCTGCCTCAACCAACTTTACCAACGACTTACATGTTGCAGCAGAATCCTCAATCTAATATACAACCACAACTTCTAGCTCAACCCAACCCAAATCCTAACAAAAAACCAGTTCAGTCAATACAAATCATTGAGGGTCTGGACCCCGAAGATGAGTTGAAAGAATGTAACGAACTTTAGTTGAGATCTGGACGCATAATCACTCTAGATAAGGATAAAGATTTGCAGCCTAAAGAACCACATGCAAATAAACCTCTGGCTGTAGATGATCAACAAATAAAACAAGGGGAAGATACAGTCAAACAAAAAAATCCTAAAAAAATCATAACCACTTCCCCCCCATTCCCAAAAATATTGCTGATACCACGCTTGATTGAATATCCTGACTTTGATCTTCTGGGTGAACTTAAGAATATTTGTATAAAAATTCCCCTCCTCCAGGCTATCCAAGATATTCCAATATATGCCAAAACTATTAAAGAATTGTATATAAAGAAGTCTATGAGGAAAACAAAAATAACCCCTACTGTCCATGTTGTTAGGACTTTGTCTGATTTATTACTAGGAAAAGAGACTCCTGTAAAATATAAGGATCCCGAAAACCCCATTGTCACAGTACAGATAAATGGCCATTCTTTTCCCAAAGCTTTAGTTGACTTAGGGGCAACCATTAATATTCTCACAACTACAACTTGCAACATTCTTGGCATCACAGCCTTGGAGCCACAACTACCTTACTGGAACTAGCTGATCGCTCAGTCATTAGACCATAAGGAACATTACAAGATGTGATGGTATCTATAGAAACTTGGGAATAATCGGCGAATTTTTTGATTATTAACCCTAGGAACTAGCTAGATGGACATCCCTTAATATTAGGAAGGCCTTGGCTAGCGACTGCTGATGCTTATATTAGCTGCCAGACAGGAAGTATGAATATAACCAGGGGGAATGATGTGAAAAATTTAGCTTTATACCCTCCTGCTCAGCCAAGCTTGACTATTATGAAAACCAGGAAGCAACCTGCAACATTCTTAACAAAAAATATTCGGTCACCATTGACTGTGGTAGATGCCCTTGAATTCAAAAACCAAACTGAAGACGACGTCATTAATAATTTTATCAATCATCCTACCACGATATTAGGTTCGAAATGCCACATGATTAAAGTAGTCCTTGACAATGAAATCTAAGAAGATCCCCTGAGAGATATCAATGACCAAACAATACAAATAACTACTGTTTATAATAGCAAACCTATCTAAATTGAGCCAGGGAAGATCTTGAACATTAACAGTAATATGAGTGATGACCAGCAACATAAAATTATTCAAGTCCTTAGGAAAAATAAAGGGGCTTTCGCTCGGGAGTACTCAGATATTAAAGGGATTGACCCTCAACTATGCATGCATCACATCTACACTGAAAATGATGCAAGAACCATTCGACAACCTCAGCGTAGATTAAATACTCACCTAAAAGATATTTTTAAAGAAGAAGTTCAAAAACTATTAGATGTAAATTTTATCTATCCTATATCTGATAGTAAATGGGTTTCTCCATTAGTTGTGGTTCCCAAAAAGAATGGGAAATGGTGAATATGCGTTGACTATAGAGAACTCAACAAGGCAACGCAAAAAGACCATTTTCCCCTTCCATTTATTGATCAGGTCCTAGATACACTGGCTGGGAAGAAATTTTTTTCTTTCCTGGATGGCTTCAGTGGCTACAAGAAAATTCAGATTGCCCCTGAAGACTAGGATAAGAATACCTTTACGTGTTCGTGGGGAACATTCGCTTACAGGGTATTACCTTTTGTATTGTGTAACACACATGCCACATTCCAGAGAGCCATACTCAGTGTTTTTGCAGACTTGATAAATGAAGGATTGGAAGTATACATGGATGATTTCACACCCTATGGAGATGACTTCGAGCAAGCATTACATACATTGGAAAAAGTTCTGGAATGGTGTATTGCTACCAGCCTATGTTTAAGTCACGAAAAGTGCCATATGATGATGACAGAAGGCCTGATCTTGGGTCATTACATTTTAGCAGTTGGAATTCAGGTAGATCCGGAAAAAATATAGGTAATTCTCTTACTAGCTACTCCATGCACTCAAACAGAGGTACGTAGTTTTCTGGGATTTGCTGGATATTATCGTAGATTTATCAAGAAATTTTCACAAATTTCTCCACCATTATATGCCTTAACATGAAACAGTGATTTCATATGGACTGACAAATGTGACACTGCCTTTATAGATTTAAAACGGCTAGTATCAACAACACTAGTATTATGAGGCCCGAACAGGGATATACCATTCCAGATTTCATCAGATGTATTAGGCACAACCATTGGAGCAGTTCTTGGCAAAGAAGAAGACAAGAAACCCTACGTTATATATTACATTAGCAAAAACTTAACCCCTGCTGAATTGAATTACACAGTAACAGAGAAGGATTTTTTAGCTGTTATTTATGCTATTAACAAATTCAGACACTATATAACTGGATACCCTGTAATTCTGTATATAGATCACTCTGCTATCAAATACTTAACTAATAAACCCATTACGAATGGAAGAGTGACACGTTGGTTGCTACTTTTGCAGGAATTTGATATAACTATAAGGGATCGACCAGGAAAGGAAAACCTTGTGGCAGATTTCCTCTCTTGAGTGCTAAGAACAAATGACGCAATAGCAGTAGAGGATCAGTTTTTGGATGAACACCTATTTGCTGTAACCATGAAAACCCCATGGTACGTAGATGTGGTGAATTATTTAGCAGTGGGAAAACTACCTAAACATCTGACACCTAGAGAAAGGAAATCGATAGTACAGCGCATCACTTGGTTCTCCTAGATTGGAGGATACCTTTTTCACACAGGGGCCGATATGCACATCTGCAGGTGTATCAGGGAAGACGAAATTTATGATATCTTAAAAGCCTGCTACGATGGACCTTGTGGTGGACATTTTGCAAACCACAGAACTGGACATAAAATTTTACAAATGGGCTACTACTGGCCGACGATTTTTAAGGATGCTAATAAATTTGTTCAGGCCTACGATAATTGTCAAAGGATGGGCTGCCCTGGCCAATCTGATGAGATGCCCCTGCATCCACAGCTGGTCCTAGAACCTTTTGAGCATTGGGCATTAGATTGTTTTGGGCCAATCAACCCATCATCCAACCAGAAATCATATATATTGGTTGTAACAGAATACGTAACTAAGTGGGTAGAAGCAGTAACATTACCAAGAGCCAAAAAATAAACTGTGATAAACTTTATTTTCAAAATTTTTGTTCGATATGGGTTACCTAGAGAAGTAATCACTGATAGAGGGCCGCAATTTGTAGGCCAAAAAATTGTTGCTACACTAAAAAATCATCATGTTATTCACAGAATTACCTCTCCATACCACCTGCAAGCGAACGATAAGGTAGAAAGCACCAAAAAAGTAATTGAAGCTATTCTAAAGAGGACAGTCTCATCGCATAGACGAGACTAGGCTACTCGACTACCAGAAGCCTTGTGGGCATATCACACAACTTGGAGGAATACTATTGGATACTCCCCATATCAGCTCGTATTTGGTAAGGAACCTATTTTTCCCATAGATTTTGAGATGCAAACACTAAGGACAACCTAGGAAGTGGAACTGGATTTAACTGAAGCCCAGATTAATAGATTACAACAAATAAATGAATTAGACAAAATCTAGCTTTTGGCTCTGCAGCATACTGCACTTATTCAACAACAAAGAGCCAAATGGCATGATTATCTGATGAAGAAAAAGACATTTCATGAGGGCGACTGGGCACTTCTCTACAATTCCAAGTTTCAATACATCCCTGGTAAATTTCAGACTAGGTGGTTAGGTCCCTATGAAATAAAGGAAGTACATGACAATGGCACTCTTACGTTGGCCACCATTGATGGGTCTGATTGTTCCTTTAAAGAAAATGGGCATCGAGTGCGCCTCTACCAAAGACCACTCACAAGAGAATATTTTTGTCAACAGATACGCAAGGACTCCACCATGCAAGTTTTAGCTGCAGAAGATAATCCTTTGGCAGCTTCATCTTTGTAAATTTTTATTTATTTATTTATTTTTTCTTCTACCTATTTTTCTGTTCCATCTTCGGAACAACACTTTTTGGTTTTGCTGTTCCATATTCGGAACATCACTTCTTGGTTTTGTTGTTCCATCTTCGGAACAACACTTTTTGATTTTGTTGTTCCATCTTCGGAACAACACTTTTTGATTTTGCTATTCCATCTTTGGAACAAAACTTTTTGATTTTGATGTTCCATCTTTGGAACAACACTCTCTTTTGTTTTTTCTGTTCCAATTTTGGAACAACACTTTTGTTTCTTGTACAATTTTTGTGTGTTCTGAAGATTTCCTTTTTTTATATATTTCACAAACACCTCTTTCCTCTTATGGACTTATTCCTAGCTCATTTCAGCCTCATTTCTTTGGTTCCTTTTATGTCCTGAAGTACAGTACCTTCATGCAAATAATAATTATGGATTTTATTAAAGCATGTGAATATTTTTAACGTTATGATCTTTGACAAAGACAACTTCTTGATGATAGACTTAAAACAATTGAAAGGGACACAATTATTTATATTTCACTTTACTGTACTGATTTCTACTGTATATGATACCGATTGATCATCTTTACCATGTTGGTTCTACTCTTCTTGGTTCTACTCTTCTTGGTTATAATTCTCTCTGTCTATTATCAATGGGATTATGGGTATCATTTTTCTTATTATTGACATGCTTCAACTTCTTACACCATCCCTAATCTTAAGGAGTACTAAGCCTCCCTCTATTTATCATAAAAATATGTAATGAAAACTAAATTTTATCTACAGATAGAGGATAGGGGGTCTCATTAAGAGCCATGCTACCATGTTCATAAGGATGTAGCAATATGACATTCACACTATGGCCACCACACCAGGGTTATGATCCATTGGATGGCTAAAACATCCTTGGAACAGGAGGTCTCATCACGAGCCGACCTGCTCACTTTTGTTACTTCCCAGTGAATGGCAGTATGGTTATCTGGTTACCACGCCAGCACACTGGTCTCTTCTGTAGAAACATAAACGAAAATTTTCAATTATAAATTGAGGATCCTGACTCACATGGGTTAAAAATCAACTCTGTCGAGGCTATGGATGCCTGTTGGCAACAGAAGCTCTGCTTATGGTATTGAAGTTCTATTTCCTCAATCAATAATTCTTATGATACCCTCTTCCCATTTATATTTTTATTCGAGAGATTATTTCCTCTAAACACTTATCTACTTTGAACCTTTATGCATGCATTCATTTTTTTTACTCAATCATATCGTGTACAGCTGGAATATTGTCAGCAAAGCCTCTTTTTGTACATATTGTTGTCCTCTTTCCTTATCACATAACTTATCATAAACCAAAGCGTCTTGTCTCTTGTCATTTACTATGATTATACACCACGCTTTCACTCTATCCATCTCTCTTATTGTCCTGTCATTTATTTACGTACTCTATTCCATTTACTGCTGTACCCTTCATCCTTATAGCCTACCATTGGAACAACCATTTCCCGTCTATTTGGTCGTAGGCGACCTCTCATTTCGAAGGGGGAGAGAACTTCCATTACACTCGTGCATGCGTTGTCATTATTTCATTGACTGATAAGATATTCCATGATCACGTGACATGCGGAAATTTAACAACCCTTCAAATAACACAATTAATATCAACTACACTTAGCTGTTACAACAACTTGTTGTTCTATCGCTCTAAGTGTTGCTGTGTTTTTCAGTATTGCTGTGTTTTTTTTAGTATTGCTGAATTTTTCCATTACACTCATCCTTTGCAATGGTAGGAATAATTAAAGCATTATGGGTGGTAAGACAGTGCACCGCGAACCTTTAGTGTTAGAGGTATCCGATAGAGCCAGGGAAATTCTGATCCGTGCAAGGTGGATATCCTATCTCACAAGATTTCAACCCTCGAATGAGGAAATTACCATTGAATTTCTACAGCATCTGCAGAATGGGGAATCCATGGTGAAAGGTAGAAGATTTACAGTCACAGACGCTATAATAGCTGAAGTATCTGGGCTGCCGGCAGAAGGAAATATATGGTCACAAAAACATGTATTGCTGCAAGACGCGGTGGAAACTTTCAAAGACGAAGGTGAGAAAGTAGTCAGGAAAGGAAAAGGCATCCAACCATCTTCTCTGGCAGAGCCATGGAAAGAATTAACAAGCATTATCCAAAGATAAATTACCTGTGATGGACGCCGAGATGTGGTAAGACCACAACAACTTAAACTATTAGCTGTCTTGAAACAAAAACTCACTATTAATATGCCATCTCTTTTGAATTCTTTACTGCATGATACTGCTGTTAGAATAAGATGGGCCAGACACCCTGAAACTGTAATAAGTCACCATGGATTGATTAGATTAATCATTAGTAATATCCTGGTTCAATACAAATTAACTTGGGATGGTTTCATGATGGCCCTAGAGAGCATGAAAAAAATTGTAATCCAACATCCCGCAATTGCGGAGACAAGCCAGTAGAACCCTGTTCTGAAAAGAAAAAGGACTGCTCGTTCAAAGGTTGAACCCCATAAACGCAGGAGGTCTATAAGAATTGAAATAGCCCAGAGGATGTCTACAAATTTTCGGGATGAAAGAAACCAACCTACAGAGATAGCCAGTCCAGTTAGGATAAGAGATTCTGAACCTGAAGAGGAGGCACCCAATTATGCATCAGAGCCTGAGGAAGAGGTCAATTCAGAACAAGAACAAGAACATAATTATAATAATGAATTGGAAATTGAAGAAGGACCGGATGATCCTTTGGAAGTTTTCAAGACAGGGATGGTCGAGGTCCTGGAAAATCTTAATGTATATATGCAACCTGGAGGACCACTTGGTCTCAGCATAATGGAAACACAAGTCCCAAAGAATTCTGGGCATATAGAAACACTGCCATCTCCAGAGGCTGTGGACATAGAAATTGTTTAGGAATTCGACAACCAGTCCGTTGACACGATTCTATTGGAATACAACCATGAGGACTAGCAGAAGTCTACAGGCATAAAAGTTAGTCACGAGTCTGACAATCAGTCAGGCGATACGGTTCTTTTGGAACATAGCCCTGATGAACAAAAAGTAGCTCTAGAAACCATTAATAAACCTGTTAGTGCAGTGGACGCTCCTCAAAAGAGCCAAGTAGCCAGAGCAAAACTTAAGAAGCTGCGACAAAAATACTGAAAGCTCCAGAAGACAGTCAGAAGGCTACGACGAGAATTTAAAAACTGTAAAACTCAGAACACTGCTCTTGAGGTGACCTCTGTAGCTACACAAACAAGAACATGTGAGAATAAATCAATATAAATTCAAACCGAACTCGCTCCCACTCAAACAATTGCCACCCAGGTTAATTTGCATGAAAACTTGGTAAATGAGGCTGTTCAAATGGAGGGTTGGTCATCCCACAATAAGGAAATGTAGACTGAAGAGGTATTGTCTCACAGCATCAGCACTTAGAAAAAAGGGCAATCCAAGGACCTCTTGTCAAGGAATGACCCTATTATTTTAAAACTTCGAGAAGAATTGATGCAAGCCCAACTTGCTTTAGAGCAAAATCGATAGCAGAAAGTCTCCCTGCAACAATACTAGGAGTTACAAAAACAATTGAGGGAATTAGCCCTAGCAAAGAATGAGGCTTTTTATAGGGCTAGACAGGAAGAAGAAAAACTAAAGGGGATGAAAACTAAGCTAAACAACATCAGGGATTAGTTGGACACCATTTTTTCATTATATTCGGATATCTTGACCTGTCAATCTCTTGCTACGAACTATGCCTTGTTCTTATTATAACGATATTTATTGTTAAAAATCAAAGCTGTTAGAGCTGGCAAGCCAGTTGAGCTGAAGACGATGGAGGATTTTATAAGTTGTTGTAAGACACATGGATTAAAGGTCCAAAGGCTTATCTGTGAATTTTATTTGCATAAGTTCATATTAGATAAAGAAGTGGATGTGAATCCTAGCCCTTTTATTGGAGATATTCAATTTCAAGATTTTATCTCTTTTGCAGTCAACCAACTCAAGTGGTTGAAGGCTTATAATTCGTTCCAAATACAGGAACACAGCTTAGATCTTTGGGTAAGAAGTGAACCTACTCACCCTCTGCAATTGTTTACTAAGCATAAAAGAATGATGACACAAGAGGGCGTGATTAAAATTTTAGGGCCCATACATAAGGAAATTGTGCAGAAAGGAACAACATATTTCCTCTCCATTCAAGAAAGATCCCTGATTGCATCCAAAATGAGATGGATGGTTTCAAGCAACAATGTTAAGGAAAGAGAACCATTTAATTATGGAAATTTCAAAGTTGCTGCGAGACGATTAGTCCCATACAACAATTTTATCTTAAAAGAAGGACCCTATTGGGTGGGATGTCGCTTTAGAAGCCCCATTATTTGGTATCCTCCTGAAGGGTATCAACCTAACTATGATTTACCTGAAGGACACAAAGAGGCAGCCTTTGCAAACCAAGCACGACATCATGGTCTCAGGCATATTACATACAAATATTCTCCAGCCTACTCCTTAACTTCTTTGCATAAGAATTATTTATTTTTCATGGGGACATGAAAAAAAGTAAGCAGGGGAGTATGTTGAGCCTTGCAATAGGTATGTATTTACTCTTGATTACTGTCGTTTTTCCTCTTCCTTATCCATCTTGTGCCATGATATAATAATATAATGAAAGGATTTTGATGAAGAATGAATGAAAAATGATCCTGATATGATTTAACCATCCAAACTAATTCTCGTTGCTTTTTATGCTGAAAATAACAGATGGAACAATAGTTGTTCCCAAGAAGGAACAATAGGACCTAATCATGGGAAAGAAGACGCGTTAAATGTGGTTGAATCGAAATACAAATCAGTAAGGATTAGCGCAAGAATGAATGAACTATCCGAGGATAGCATTTTTTCATGGATCCCTCAAGATCCCTTGATCCTGAGAGATCACACTTATATTTCCTTTTAGCTATAAAGGGACAAAGAGAGCTAGTTCTCGGAAGTCATGTATCTTTCACTTCTGCATAATTTGTAATTGTAATTCACAGAACGTAATTTTGAACAACGAGACCGTATTGTGATGTCAATTGACTGTGATGATTAATATATATTTCGCGTTGCTGTTCATTCAAATATTCTGGAGTAGTTAAGCAGTATTCGCCTTTGGCTAAGGGCCCGGTCTCTGGTGGATCTCACTGATGTTCCCTGTGTTATAATTTTCCATTTATTTCAAGTGTATTATGCTTTTCCACTTTGTAGTTGAAGTACTTTTGATAATTCGTATTTCTGGTATTTATTCCCTTGAATACTCATTTCCAATTTATTTCCTTAAGGAATTAGTTGCTAGTTAAAAGAACTGGTTTTGATTACTTAAAGCACAGAAAATTATTTCCAATACTTTCCTTCTGTTCAATAGTTCAAATCCAGCTGAAAGAGCTCGGTTAATGCTTCAGTGCTCTCGGTTGATTGTCATTTGAATTAGTTGAATTAAGAATGAATCACAGTTTTGGGTTATAATTCTTAGATGAATCACTTTCTTTAAAGGTTCAAGATTTATGATTGCATCTATATGAAATGATTGATTTCAGCATTACTCTTTGTATGTATAGCTTGCACATATTGTGTACACTCTTGATATAAAAGGACTTACCTAGGTTGATAATTAATGTGAGGAAATTAGGAGTTTTTAAAGACACCTGTTAGCACCCAAAACACCTCTAGGGATTTATGTAGCTTGTGATATGCTCTCTGGTGATGCTGTGATATTCAAAATCCAAACCTTTGATGCTATCCCTGTAAAATTGGTGGCAAATTCTTTTGAAATCTATGCATGGAAGCCCTGCAATTTTTGGAAAAATTGTAGGCAGCTTGTCCTCCTGAAAAATTCCATAGTAGTGGGGTCTCCATTCAGTGATTTCAAATCCATGGGTTCATACCTGAGACAATGACCACCCTTGTTTGTTTTATGTTCTGAAGTCATGGATGCTTTATACTCTTCGTTGCCTCGCTTGTTGGTGACACCTGCAGGATTGAATTCGAACAACAACCTGCTTGGTGTGATGAAGCAGCTCTCCAAGAATCAACAGTGGGATAATTCACATGAAATGCTTACACAGTAATATGATAAAGATCAGCTTGGGGTAAAGTTTAAAAGGTTATTTGACAACTCCGATTTTGGTAATAGCACATATGACCATAAAAGATAATAATTACAGCAAATACGACTATGAATGTTTGAAAATCATCATAAAAAACTAAAGTGACCTTACCATTTACTTGCCTTATCAAAATTTGACACTTCACATCGTTCTGACACCTTTTTCTGAAAAACTCAGTTTCGTAGCGAAAACAATTTGGCTGTTGATAGATTCGCTACAGAACTGTTAGGAATTTTTGTAGCGAAATCTATTGATTTCGTTTGTAATTCGCTATGAAATTATGAAAAACTGTCAGGTTTGAATTTTTGTGATTAAAATGCATAGGAATGATGTGAGGTTGATTTGACTGAAATGACATAGCTAGAGGTGAGATATAAACTAAAGGTAAACATCATCAAATGCAAAAAAAATTCAGACATTTCATTAAAATGCCTTATGAGACCACATAAATTTTCGTGAATGACATGCATGACCCTATCAATGAAAGTGTTAAAACTAATGAGTGATAATAGTGGCTCCACTAGGGATGGTGTGCCTGTGTGGTACAACAAAGAACCTGTATTTCCAGTTCCATCCCTCTTGAAAATAAACTTCTAAAATTTTCCAAGACTTCTTAAAACTCTTATGGCCTTCTCCTCGAGCTCAAGTTTGACGATCAACCTGTCTTTATTAGCAGAACATCATAATCAAACAAAATATATAGAATGTAGTGAAAATTCAGTAAAATTTAAGAGGAGTAGTTCTTCAGAAACCTGCCATTGACAGGTCCTCCATCACTAAGTTGTTAATCCATCTCCAGAAGTAGATAAGTATTGTTGCCATGATATGCAGCTACCATAAATGGTCCCTTCCAGATGTTTTCAAACTTTCCATGTTTCCCCTTTTCCTCAATTCTGGCTTCCCACTTTAAAACTACATATTGAATCTGGAATTTTTCCTCTTTGACCTTTCTGTCAAATGTTTTCTTCACTATGTTCTGTGACTGCAGATGGTTGTTGTATAACTCCTCCCTTTTTTCTTGCAAAGTTATGAGCTAGTTTATCCTCCTTTGAATGGCATTAGGCTCTTGTTCAAGTCCTTGCAGTAGTTTCATTACAGGAACTCCAAAGGAAGTGAGAAAAATTGCTTCAGCTCTATACACTAATTCATAAGGTAAAGTAACAATGGATTGCTTTGTACATACCCTATCATCCCAAAGAGTATACTTCAATTTCAGATGCCATGATCTCTTGTTTTCCTACAATACCCTTTTGAAAATTTTCACAATGCTTTTATTAGAGGATTCTGCAAGGCCATTACCTTGGGGGTAATAGGTTGTTGAGTGTCCAAGTGTTATCTGATACTAATGAAAAAAGCTAATTAACTTTTTGGATTTAAAATATTATGAATTTTCAGCAATAATCTTCATAGGACAACTAAACCTGGACAAAGTATTTTTCTCTAAGACTTGAATGATGACTGAATCATTTTCCTGCCTTGTTGGGATTGCTTCGATGCATTTAGTGAAATAATCTATGGTTGTCAGGATCCAACGATGTTACCCTAAAGATGATGGGTGTATTTCACCAATAAAATCCAACCCCCATTGTTGGAAAGGCGCCTCAACATATATTGGCATCAAAGGTAAAGGAATCAGTTTTTTCTTACCATCAAAAATCTAACATTCATGGCAAGTAGCAATCTTCTTAAAAATATCCTTGAACATGGTGGGCCAGTAGTAACCTTCTCTGAGAATTTTTTTTGCTTTAGCCTTCTAGTAGTGGTGTCCTCCACAATATCCTGTATGAAACTCTTCAATGACCCTTTCAGCTTCCTCTTCCAGTAAACAGTTTAAAAGGATTCCACTAGTATATTTCCAATACAAATTCTTATCTACAATACAATATCTTAATGATTTCAACTTCACAAACCTTGCTTTTGATTTAGTCAAATCTGCAGGAGCTCTGTGATGATGCAAGACAAAGATAATATCTTTGTACCATTCAGATAAATTTAACTTCTCCTCAATAGGTATCAACTCTTCATCTTCCTCTGACAGCTCTGAAATTTTTGCAATAAGATTCATGTCAAGACATTCAAAATTGGAATGGGCCATCAACTTTGCTAACGCTTGTCCTTTCACCAATTTTGTAGGCCTGATTTCTGTCATACTCCAACAAAGTAGTTATCCATTTCCCTCTCTTTCCATTAGGATCAGCTTGTGTCAAAATGTCTTTAACCACAGTGTTAGGCACAAATGTAATGACATGAGAGTGAAAAATATAAATTATGAAGTCTTTAATAGCTTTGATCAAAGCATATGCCTGTTTTTATAAAATATTATACTTCAGCTCTGAGTTAGCAAGAGTTTTGCTAAAGAATGAAATTGGTTGTTCTATACCTTACTGTCCTTTTTGTAGTAAAACTCCAGCTATGGTATTTTCAGATGCAAATGTGAAAACCATAAATTCTCTTGAAATTTTTTGACTAATAAGCATTGGAGCTTGAGTGAGGGCTTTCTTTATCTCTTCAAATGATTGCTTGGCTTCAAAATTCCATTTAATATCATCTCCTTTCTTCAACATCTTGGTAATGTCTTTGACAATTTCAACAAAGTTCGGGATGAACCTTCTAACAAAGTTTACTTTACCAAGAAAGGACTAAATTTCCTTCTTGTTCATCGGAAGGTCTATCTTCTAAATAACATTAACTCTGTCTGGATCAATCTTTATCCCATCCTTAGATATAATATGTCCAAGCAATTTTCTAGAAGTTAGAGAAAAAATAATTTTAGTGGGGTTAAGAGAGATACCAAATCTTCTACACTCCTGCAGAATTTTCTCCAAATGCTTCAAATGATCTTTCTCCCTCCTTGAAAATACATTTGTATCACCCAAGTAGACCACAACTAACTTATCTTTCTCCTAAGCAAAGGAAATGTCCATTTCTCTTTGAAAGGTCGCTCCTGCATTCATCAAACGAAAAGGCATCTTAGCGTACATGAATGTTCCCCATGGTGTGGTAAAAGCAGTCTTCTCTTGATCTTTTGGGTGTACCAATATCCTATTGTATCCTGAAAAACCATCTAGCACATACATCCTTTGAGAGCCAACAATATTCTGCAAAATCTTATCCATCTTGGGAAGAGGGTAGTTGTCTTTCAAGGAAGCCTTGTTCAAGTTTCTAAAATCAATACAAATTCTGATCTCTTCACTCTTTTTTCTGACTGGTACCAAATTAGCAAGCCATTTTCAGAATCTTATAGGAACAATAAATTTTGCACAAAAAGTTTCTTAATTTGCTTCTAAATCAAAGGCATGAGTAATGAGTTAATCCTTCTCAATTTTTGTTTGAAGGGTTTCTCATTCTCTTTGATATGAATAGTATGTTGTATAATACTAGGATCATACATTTTCAGATCAACATAACTCCATGAAAAAACATCAATTAACTTCCTCATCATCCCAATATATTTCTGTCTCATCCCCCTAGAAAGAAACTTGGAAAGCTTTATCATTTTAGGCGTAGATGCTGTACCAAGATTACAAGTTTCTACCTCCTCATCATCAGTCTGCATCCTAGTAGATTTAAAAACATCATTTTGATAAAACAAAATTTCAAGTGGAATAATACCCTTGGGTATATAATTATTTTTCAGCTGTAAAAATTCAGAATTGACCTTAGTTTCAACAAACATGTTCTGTTGATCCACTTGTGTGCTTTCAAATTCTTCGTTTAACTGTATGAAATTTCTGACTTGTTGGTCACCTTCAAGCACTTGCCAATGGATGATATTATCTGGGATAGCAGGCCTATGCCGGACTTCAATTTCATACTTCTCAGTAGAATGTGTAGGGATGAAAAACAAACTTGCAGAAACAATTAGAGAATCAACCACTGAGTTTTGATCTTTATTTTTCACCATAAATGCATATTCTTGAAAAATTTCAAGCATTTCCATAATCATGTTTTTGTAATCTCTCATCCTCACATCCTTAGTTTTATATACTCCTTCAACTTGTTTGATTACCAACTCAGAATATTCACACACTGATATATTTTTGGCACCCAATCTTTTCAAAATTTCCAAACCCAAAAACATAGATTCATATTCAGCCATATTATTGGTACAGTCAAAGTTATGTTTAAAGGAATAAAACTTACTTTCATCATCAGGAGTAGTGATCCATATGCCTGCTCCAACCCCCTCTCTTCCAGTAGATCCATCAAAGTGTAGAAGCCACCAGCCCTTTTCCTTCTCTTCTACAATTTCCTGATTTTCAACTTGCTGATTTGCTATTTGTTGAATTTCTACTTTTCCTTCACTTTTTGCTTCATCAGTTAGCTCATTGAAAAGAATTGTTGATCCTAATTCAATTTCAACAACATAAATGGGAAAATGTTGAGGTTTATCTTTGCTACTTACCATGTAGGCCATCCTACTCTCCCTGTACAACCTTCTCTGCTCACCAAAAACAAGAATGGTAGCATATGTCAAGTCTATCTGCATCATGCCTTTGATTTTTGTTGCCCAAGATATGGCTAAGAGCATGCCAAGATTTGGGGGAATATCTGCCACCACAATGTCCATTACCACTATCTTGGCATGCATTTGTGTCAGGCCAACAACAACATCTTTGATCAGTTCTATGCATTGGAATCTTTTAGAGTCAAAAGAAAATAGATCCTTGTATGGCCTAGTGATCTCCAAACTCATCCTCTCCATAATCACCTTAGGCACGAGGTTATGAGAAGCCCCCGAATCCAACATGGCATTGTGTAAGGTCATGTCATGGATACTAAGGCTGACATAGAAAGGAGGTACTTATTCATTCTGGTCATCTTCCAACCTTTGTCCTAAGTAGATGGTAGGATGGTCTTCTTATATATTAAGGATATCTGAAGCTCCTGGTTGAGAATTCAACATTTTCACAATTTTTCTTCTATACTCATTTAACTTGAGAATTTCTCCGAAGGGAATAGGAATCTTAATTTTAGAGATCTCATTCTCCAAAATGAAAACATAAGTGATCTTTTCATTTTCTTTGATAGAAGGAGGAAGTGGTGGGCCTTTTTAAGGCTCAACTGCTTTAGGAGCATCCTTCTTTAGCGGTGTTTTATTTGTAGTGATGGTAACATTTCTGTTTCTAAGATTATATTGCTTATGCATCTCAAATATGGCATGCTGATAACCCTTAAGATAATCATATTTTCCCTCATCCTTATTCAAATCATGATCAAACTCATCATGCTCCTCTTTGGTCAGGAACATCCCATACATGTTTTCATCTAGGCAGTGGATAGTATCTTCTTGAATCTCAGGACGAGTTTCTTCTTCATCAATTAAATTCTGCTGAAAAGGAGGCCTCACTTGAGGGCTAGGCTGATTTCTGTTTTCTCTTTGTCTTTGCTAATTTTGAGGCCTTCTAAACTATGGATTTCTGATTTGTGGATCATTTTGTGTAGGAGGTGAAGAAGTGGTTCCAAGGGCAAGTCTATCCATGAGTTTATCCATAGTATTCAACATAAAATCAAACTTATCTTCTGAGGAGGAAGGTTTCTCTTCTTCTTTTAGTTTTGTTTTACCCTTCTTAGACTTCTTAGCTGCTATCATGTTCACTTCTATCTTCACAACATAATTTTTCATTTTTGCTAGAGAAGCAGATTCTCTTTACCTGAGCAGAATGGAGAAATCATAATCAAATGCCTCTGCATAGCATAATTGAGCAGCTCTTAGGGGAGGTTTAAGATGAGCAGGTATAGAATTGTATACTTTTTTAAACCTCTTAGATAAATCTTGGATTGATTCATCTAAGGATATTTTTAAACTGTTGTATTCTGTTAGGGCTTGCACTGGGTTTGTTCTATTCCCCCATTTTCTCAAAAAACTATCTTCAAACTGATTCCAATTTTGCAAGCTTGATTGAGTTAGGGATTTAAACCATTTTCTGACCTCACCAATGAAAATTTTAGAAAATAGTCTCATTTTAACGTCTTCAAGGTATACTTCCTCTCTGTCAATTAAATTATTGAATTGATCTACATGTTCCTCAGTTGTTATTTCTTCTTCACTCCCCTAAGTTTTAATTCTAGCTAATTATTTACTTGTGAGGAAATTAAGAACAATTGGGAGGACAAGTGGGGCATATATTGCAGGTGAAACAGGAGGAGGTGGAGGTGGAACAACTCCAGCCATAATGAGAGGGACTGTGGTATTTCTTGGAAAAACAGTAGGAGAAGATGAGCTATTAGGAGGTGGTGTAGTTGGTCTTTGCAGTCCAGATACAAATGAGCTCCACTCAGGAAAAGGTATACCAGATTTTGTTTTCAACAAGAATTAAAATGGATCTAACTCTTTAAATTTTCAAAGGACTCCCTATCTAACAAAAATTCTGATGTAACTGTGTCCTATAATTCTTCTTTTTCTTTTTCAGATACTAGGGATGAGGTATCAATACCTAATCTTTGCAGGTCTAGAATTATCTCAGTCATTTAATTTTCACTCTTAGACCTAAATAAAACCTCTAGAATTTTATCATCAAATTTCATATCTTCAAGACTTCGAACAATTTTAGAGGACAAAGCTCTTGAGTGTGATGGAATACTTGATTTTGAAGAGCTACTTTCAATGCCTCTGAGAATGCTCCCTTGATTATCCACAATGGTAGGTGGGTTAGGATCTAGATTTATCCTTGTATATATTATTCTCGAAGCCACCTTTAAGCATGAAAATTTGTAGTGGAGTCACCAAGGTAGTTTTTGTAGCCTTGAAAAATTCTGAGCTCCTGCTACCTCCAAGAGTTCAACTTCATTGTTTGCACAAAAAATTCGGGAAATATGTCTTCAGACTCCCTGCAGACGCACCAAAATGTTATCACCAAGTTGATTATTATAGATTTCTCATTAATCAACTTAATGTAACTCTTTCAAACCACTTTTAACTGAATATTAGCCTCTTTGGTTTGAGAGGGTTCTCTCAAAGGGGACTTATGATTTTCAATAGAAATTCCATTATATGGCTAACTCTATGAACTGTGACTTGATTTTGATTTATTGCAGGTTGAAAAATGAAAGACTTGCTACCATTGGGATATGGGGTCAAAATTAGTAAACTCAATGACAGTAATTATTCTTATGCAAACTAAGGAAAATAGAGGTTTCAATAAAAGATCGTACATACACACAACACAGGAAGAACACAACAGTTCGACCTCTAAAGGAAGTCAGAGCATGTTACCATGAGTTCTGAGTAATTAGAGATAAAACTCACTGCATATGATTAAACATTAAATATATAGAGCATACAAAACATTGAACACCTCATTCGAATCCCAGGTATAGAAGTAAAAAATCATTGTATATTACTGAAACTGAAAAAACATTACAGAGTAGCCATTCGGTACAACATTCTCCAACACTATGATATTCGATGTTCTGTCTATAAATAGAATTTTTTACATTGCAAAGGATCTACCCAGCTGTCTAGATCCTTTAACTATAACTTTGAAACTTAACATAACTGAAAACTACATTCTTGGAACAGAAAAGACAGATAGTCTCTAAAGACTTTCATTCCTAATATGACTCTACTTCATATTTATTACATTCAGTTTTTACAATAGTGGGACAGTTACATGATAAGGATCAAATTCTTGCGAAGCATTCACCATCACTAAAACATTTAATGTACCCCCTAAATTTAGGAAACATAGTCCTAGTTTTCTTGAAAAGATAAACTCCACTTTAATCTTGGCCTCCATGCTGAGCTGGATGAGTGACACTCATGTCGAGTAGTGAGTCTATGCTGGGATGGCCCACTGACAGGTTGGATGTCTCCAAATGGTTGATTTATCTTCCATGTGCTGTTTAAACCTCCAAAAATCCTTAAAAATCCTCTCGCTACAAAACAGAGTAGTTTAGGCAGTTTCATAGCATAGTTTAGTAGTGAACTGATTTTTGTCTTTTCACCCATCCTTCTGCCACCTCTATTGGTCAAAAATTTTTTTTATTAAAAAATATCTGAATACAGTCAATCTCCCTTCTTGATTATTCACAAAATTGATTTTAAAGGCCAAAAATAATCTTCAGAAATTTCGTAGCGTTTTTTGGCCTTCATGCCTAAAGCATGCTATGAAACTGCCTAATAAGGCAGAATTTGCAGATTTTATGATTTTATTCAAAATTTGATCTTCTGAGTCAAAATTTATGTCCTTAGCAAGCTATGAACCTTATAAAAAAAGTTTCAGCCCAACTCTTCAATCTTTGGGAATTTCATCTTCATTATCAATAGGTTGACCTACTAGTTCTTCAATCACTTTCATTCTCAGCCCTTTCTTCTCTAGCTCATCTTGAATCATGTACATTTTTTCTTGAAGGTCTTCCACTTGATTCTTTAATGATTTGTTTTCAGCTTGCAAGTATAAATTCATCTTCCTGGTATGTTTGACTGCAAGTCTTAGAGGTTGAGTCCTTTTCATCAGTCTTTTGGCATTATCCATAGATTCTGAAGCACTTGAGAGTTGATTGTCCCATTTTTTCATCATCTGGTCGAATTCAGCCTTTTCAAACCAATGCTTCTCTACCTCCGACTTCAAATCAATTATTTATTCACCTACTTTCTTCAGCTTCTCTTTGAGGAGTTTTGTTTCTGATTTTTCAATTATCTTCTCCTTTCCCTTTCTCTTTCTGATGAAAAATTCTTCTTCTACTGTTGGAGATAAATCTATGATGTTTTCTGGCTGCATAGCTTCACTGAATTTATCTGTCCTTTTTCTCTCCATGCGTTGTTTGCAAACCTGGTCATTGGCTTCCTTGGCTGAAATATGAAACCAACATATTCTCCTGCAAAATCCAATTTCTTGACCATCTTACCTTTCTTCAGTTTCTTTCCATCACATTGAATGTCTTCTGCTTGCACTATTGGGGACTCCTCAATATATATTGCATGAAGGATATCTTCTAGATTTCCTTTGGCCAATGTTTGAATCCTTGTTATCCTCTTACTGCTTTGTTTGGTAATCTTCTATTTATGTTTTGCAGGTGTTGGATGAGGGATATCAATTTCTTGCAGAGGTTGTTCTTCAATATCCATTGCTTCTATTGGAGACTGTCTTCTTTCTTCTTCATTCTATGCTATTGCAACTGGAGATGTAGTAGTTCTAGGTTTTAAGATTTTCTTTGGAGTCACTACATCTATTTCATACCCACTCATAAATAGAAAAGAAATCTAATATTTTTTTAACCTTTTCAACTCTTCCAACACTAACATTTTTATCAGACCATGGTGAAACAATGATGTCTCATTACCTTCTGACTTGACCTGAACTCTATCTGACATCTTTCGCAAACTCTTGTATAAAAAGAAGGGTAGGTAAAGTGCTTTCTTACTAAAAAAATTCAGAAGGATTCTGATATGGTAAGAGTAAACCATGTGGAATCTTCCCTCGCAGGTGAAGTATTTTTGGATCACCAGCAACATCTTTGCATAATTTTCCTTCATATTGTTAGAATTTACCAGAGAAATAATAAATTTACCGAGAGGAACAAAAAACCATAAAATAGCTAGCAACAAATCATAAACATAAACAAATATGTTTATTTGGGAAAACCCCCAAATCTGAGGCAAAACCCAACCAATGAAATTTCACTAAGCATTGGCCAAAACCCTGGCCAATCCGACCAAGTGAGCCTTCACCGCCCACCTCCAGGCCTCCATTAAAATGAAGTATTCCCAGCCTTTTATAGGCTCCATTACATGCAATACCATGGGCTGAAAACCATGGGTGCACAATACCATGTGCCCCAAAAACACTACTATTTACCCTAGTCAACATTGACTCTATCCCAAGTCAAGTTTACGTAACACATATAACTCCTAGGGATTCCATTGGTCATATCAACTCCTCTGTGCTCCTCCTTGAGAAAATCCTCACAACCCTACATTGTAAAATTTGTTCCTTTAAACCATTCTTCACCACCTCTATGGATTTTTGTAGCTTGTGATATGCTCTCTGGTGATGCTGTGAGATTCAAAAACCCAACCTTTGATTTTTTCCTTGTAAAATTGGTGGCAAAGTCTTTTGAAATCTGTGCATGCAAACCCTGCAATTTTTGGCAGAATTCTAGGCATCCCGTCCTCCTGAAAACTTCCATAGTAGTGGGGTCTTCATTCAACAGTTTCAAATCCATGGGTTCATACCTAAGACAATGACCACCCTTGTTTGTTTTCTTTTTCGAAGCCATGGATGCTTTATACTCTTTGTTGCCTCGCTTGTTGGTGACACCTGCAAAACTGAATTTGAACAACAACATGCTTGGTGTGATAAAGCAACTCTCCAAGAATCGATGGTGATATACTTCACATTCAAGGATTACACAGTAATATGACAAAGTGCAGCTTGGGGTAAAGTTTAAAAGGTTATTTGATAACTCATATTTTGGTAATAGCACATACGACCATAAAAGATAATAATTACAACAAATACGACTATAGATGTTTGAAAATCATCATAACGAACTAAAGTGACCTTACCTTTTACTTGCCTTATCAAAAGCTGACACCTCACATCGCTCTGACACCTTTTTTTGAAAAACCCAGTTTCGTAGCGAAAACAGTTTGGCTGCTGACATATTCGCTACGGAACTGATAGGTAGTTTCATAGCGAAATCAACTGATTTATTTTGTAATTCGCTACAGAATTATGAAAAATTGACAGGTGTAAAATTTTGTGATTAAAATGTATGGGAATGAAAACTTATATGATGTGAGGTTGATTTGACTAAAATGACATGGATAGAGGTGAGCTTTAAACTTAAGGTAGACATCATCAAATGAAAAAAAAAATTTAGACATTTCATAAAAATGGCATATGAGACCACATCAATTTTGGTGAATGACATGCATGACCCTATAAATGAAAATGTTAAAAATAATGAGCGATAACAATGGGGATGACCTATTCCCTCCCCTCCTTCTAAAATCAGTCCCTCATCAGTCCACCATACACTGGCTCAAGCAGTTTCTAAGGCAGCCATGGAAAATTACAAGGACATAATATATATAGTTGTTCAAAGAGCCATTTCAAACGTGGAAGAACAAATTAAGAAATCAAGAAAATTTTTCCCAGACAATTATTAAAGAAATTTTGAGGCATAAAATGGGCCTCCTAAGGAATATTATAAAATAATAATGGAAATAATAAAATAATATTAGATTACCTCATCAAGTTCTGGAGGGAAAAATGAAAAACCATTTTTTTCAACTTATCTCCCTACAATTTTACTTAAACGTCGAGCGAGAGCACTCATTGGATGCGAGATTTAATTTTGCATCCAAGGAGTACCCATGTTTCATCCATGAAAAAAAATGATTTCAATCATGTTTTTTTCATGTGTTTCAAATTTTTCATGTAGTAGGGTCCATCAAGGGCTTGAAACTTGGGTACTCCATGGATGAAAAATTAAATATAACATCTAGGGAGTTCTCCCACTCAAAATTTAAGTAAAGTCATAGGGAGATAAGTTGCAAATATGAGTTGAAAAAATAAATTTTTATTTTTATTTTTTATTAATTTTTAACCTTTTTACTCTAAAAATGGTGAATCACCCCCCATGTTTGACATCATCATATTGAATGCTATTGGTTATTATACTGATTATTTTTGTTTTGCATTTTTGTTTTGAGGCCTACTTGTTACCTCAAAATTTATCTAATGCACATAGAATTGGAAATTAAGGAATGGATTCCTAATGTAGGGAATTCCACTAGGGCCAAGACCACCTCCTACATGAAAATTTTTAATCTTTACTGGCATATAAAACCTTAAAGGGAAAGGTTCTCATTTATAGGGAAAACAAACAACAAGAGCTAATCATATGCATGGAAAAGTTGCTTGGAAGGTTGAAAAGCTGAATAGAAAAGTCACACTTATTGCCAAGAAACTGAAAAACATGGACTTTTCATCATTTGACATTGAAAGAGAGCCACAACCATCAAGCCAAGAGGACACTCCCATAGGATGAAGCCTAAGGAAGCCAACATTATGTAACAACACTTTAGTTCATTATTATTATTATGCTTATGAACATATTCTTTACTTTCAATATTATAAACAATTTTTATTTATGTTTATCATACTCTCAAATAGAGAACAATATTGATAGTATATTTTTTTAAAGTTTTTTCTATTAGCATGGTTTCCCAAAGGGCATACTAGAACCCAAAGCTATTTATATATGTCAATATTTTAAAAAGTGATATAAATAACATGACAATGAAGGTTTTCATTCATAATATTACCAGTCATTGAGGTGATGTGTGTCGAGAAAATTACAGGAAGGTTTTTTCAAGCGAGGGTGTATGGTTTATGTATTTCCGAAGTTGTGGTTTCCATGACCTAATGGACCCATCCCTTGAAGAAAATCTCATAGACTATTCCCCTAATCCCTTGGAAGGAATTGACATCTATAAAATCTACTATCCTTGAGTTGATCCCTCTCATTATGTTGAGTGGGGTGTTATCACTCAGAAATATCCTCTTGGCTATGAAAGAGGAATTCCAAAGGTAACCTTTTCAAACCATGCTTGTAGATTGAAGGCTAGCCCCTTCAATCCAAAGAGGGATATCTTTGACAACCTAAGCTTAGTAACTCACTGTATCTTCAAACAATGACTATATCTTCAGTAGGGTTTTGGATTTTGAGTGTGGTGGTTGGGATGAAACAATTAATATATTTGGAAATGGAGTCAATCAATTTAGTTTCAGATGTAGATACCAAGATCTTGACTATATGAATCAATAGGGACATAGGCAAGGTAGATGACAGATTGTAGGCATGTCAAACATCATTTGAATGGCAGTAGAAAAAGAAAACAATCCACTATAGCAGGACATGAAACATGAATCCTACAAGCTTTAGGAGAAATAGTGCAGATGCTTAAACCATATGAAACATAGCATTAATTAATTAATTTTGCCACATAATCTCACTTAAACATCAAAAGATAGAAGCTAAATGATATCACATAGAAAGGAAACTATCACAGTAGAAGAACTAACTGAGCATGCCATAACAAGAATATTTGTATCATGAACATAATCTCCTAGTCCTCTTGGTACTTAAAAATAACAAATTACTCACACACAACAAAAAAAGGAATTTTGTTTCCAAAATATAGCCCTTCCCTTCTTTTTCATTCATTATATAGGAAAAATACATAAATATGAGATCCACAATGTTTGGGAAAATATTAATGATAATAACCATCAATAACCACAAGAAATGGATCTGAAAAACCTCTTAACCCATCTTTATTCTGATCCAGAAGTCGAATTTGATGAGGTGGCCTTCAACTATTGACTTGGCATTTTTATAGGAAACAAAATTTTGAAAATTATGGGAAATTTCTAAAAATGGGCTTCAAAGACACATTCGGATCTCCCAAACCATGATAGTTGTGTAAAACTTGAAAGATTTTTTTTTAAACCAACTCATTCCTCACAAAAACCACTTTCATATTTGGAAAATTCATCTTCATCTTCTCGAAAACCACGCCTAAAGTGGATGAATAAAACAAGAAATAAATAAATATTTAAATCCTGAAAAATAGGTTGTAAATATTCCTTCATATCCTTCAAACCATGCTATATGGGTAAAAATTGAGAGAATCTATTTAAATTGGTATGTTATGAACAAAAATGTCTTTTTGTTTTTACAAATTCATCTCCATATGTTTGAAAACAACATTTGAAAATAGTGACTAAAACAAGAAACTTAAAAGAATTACAAAATTTTGAAAAATAGGCCTAAAAGGTTCTTGTATAATTTCCAAACCATGATGTATGGCTAAAATATGAAGGATGATTTTTTAAATCATCACGTTCCCATTGTTTTTTGAAATTCAACACCACCTTTTAGGGCAAACTATCGCTTTAGGGTTTAATTTAAAATCCCTCCGTTAGGCTTGAAAAATCTACCAAATGTAATATCAAGGTTTAATAAGGGTAAATATTCTTGAAAACTGGTTTGGGCACTTGAAAAGTAGTTTGAAAACTCATATTTTCAAAATTTCGTAGCATGATATGAAATATTTTCATAGCGTTAGCTATAGGCATTCGATAGGCTCTGATTTGTTGCAAAACATAGGGAAAGGTCAGATATAACTTAAATAAACTCTTTTGAAATATTTATAAGATTTATGTCACCCTTCCATAAAAATTTTAATATGCCATTACATAACCCCTTGCACAATGAATTAATAATCATAACCTTTGGACCTTTAGGAAAGGTAAAAACTTGGTGCTAACATGGGGCCCTTCTCATTTGGTTTATTTTGACTTATTGTATCCTCCTATCAATGACCTAGATATCCAAGATCATTCTTCGATAGGGGTTGTTAGCCCTGGATTACCTTTCAATACGTTAAATGGCAGGGTGCAACCCTCTCAACTATCACATATGGAAATGTTAAAAAAGGGGATTAGGAATATGTATGTAGGGTCAAGTGAGGGTATTCATCGTCCTCAAGTTTCTTACTTGTCACTTTCTAGCTCAAGCTCCCTCCCTCTAGACAATGTTGATGCATTCCTTTCTTGGTCCCCCTGTGTCTCCCTTAGCATTAGGCTTTATTGAAAAACTCCTTTCCCATGAGACTTTGAGAAATGGAGAGCCAACTCAGTGACATTCTACAATACCGTTTCCAAAAATTGTTATGGATAATATAATAGTACAAAAAAATAGTAAGTGAATAAAGAGAAAGCTAATAGAAACCACTTGTCCTTGGAAAAAATGTGCAAATAAATGAGATCAGGAAGATGGATCAAGAGGCAATCATTGGTAATTTTTCTAGAAAATGAATGTTGGATGATTAGTTGAGGAGGTGGACAAAACAAAAATTTACGACACTACTTGGATACAACCCACAATATATGATTCTTGTGTGGGGGTGGATTGCCTAGATTTCTAGTTCAGGGGATGATGCTCAATTTTTTTTTCAAGGAAGATGGTTCTGGGGATCGTAAGCTCTATTTTAAAAAATTGGAAATTTAAGTATGACACTTGCATAGAAAATTTGGAGGTCATCCTGGTTTGGGTTAGGTTTTTAGGGCTTCATCTAGTTCTCTAGATGACAGAAGTGATTGAGGAAATTGGCAATAAATTGTGGTTATTTTTTTAATAAGATGAGTCCTTCCAAACTATAGGTTACATGGGCATGGCTCGAATATTATTTAGTTCAAATCTAGCTAAAGGATTGGAAGAAACCATAACCATGAGCTTCAGAGATAAAACAATGAAGCAACCATTGGAATATGAAGGTGTTCCCTTTAGATGTAGTCATTTTCAATTTTATGGGGTCAATTTTATCTGGGGTCAAATTTCCCAATGGGTCACAACAATCAGAAATGGGTTATAAATTCATCTATAGACCCCATCAACCCTTCTAATTTTCAGTTTGAAGATGAGGTAGAGGCAGAAGTTGAATTCAAGTTTGTTTTGCAACCTATGTATATGGTTGTTGGAGGCATTGTTTAATAGTTGATCTCAGGTCAGGCATCATCTCCCAGGGTATGTCCTCTAATCCCCACCTTTTTTCTCATTTTCCTATTTCTGCAAATCATTCTAGTGAAGAGTGTGTTGTTGATTTGATACTACCCCCCGACCCTCTTATTCTACCTACTTTCCTATCTCCCACCTTTCTGCCTCATAAGGTCTCCTTGTCTCCCTCTGTTCCCTTAGTGGATTGTAAGAACTCACCCTTTGTTTATCCTATCCATATATCTCACCCTCTCCCCCAATAAAAAAATGGGCACAATCTAAGGTTGTGCTATAAAAATTCCTCAAAATATAACTTAGGGAGGTCTCGAGGTTGCTGGCTTCATTATTTGGGGGGTTGGGTGCTCTTTCCCCTATAGGGGTACAAAAGTAGGTCGAGGTTGGAAGTATTTCTTATATTATGCTCAAAAAGTTGCATAAGAATAAATTAAGGCAGGAATAAAACACTCTCTATATGGGATTCTTAGACAATCAACCCCTAAAGTGGGTGCTTCATGAAGGTTCTATCATATAATTATCGGGTTTAGTCAACCCTTCCAAGAAAATGGTCTTGACGTGGATCATTGAAAAACATTTGTTGCATGATCTATTACTTTAGGAAACCATGATGGATGGGTCTCATGCATCTTCCCTCATTTACGCACTTTTATTGAGGTGGGATTTTTTATCTAGGTGGATATCGTTGGCCACCCACCTATTCCATTTAGACCCGCATCATCAATTCTTGCAGCTTTTCACATTCAGCACAACTTACTATTTTTAGCAGCTTTTCGGGTCCTACATTCCCAGAGCCATTTTGGAGCCTTAATGATCTAGGTGGACATTGTTGGCCACCCACCTATTCCATTTTAACCCACACCATCAGTTCTTTGAATTTTTAAGTTGCAGCACAACTTACTATTTTTAGCAGTTTTTCGGGTCCTGAACTTCCGGAGCCGTTTTGAGGCCCTAAACGACGTTTTTTGGGCATTTTTTTTTTCCGGAAAATATGATTTCATTCTAGAATTGATATTTGTGGCAAAATTTGTAGTCCTCAGATAGATATTTCTAACGATGTATCATATGCATCAAACATAGATTGTATGCCGAAGTTATGGCCCTGGGAAGTTGAAACACCAATTTACCGAAACGGGGCCCATAGTTTTGGCGCTTCATCTCCTGGGGTTAGGTTTTTGGATGTTTAGAGTTCTCCATTGTTTCTCAATAATAAATAGGCCCTAGAGCCTCATTGTAACACAGTTCAGAGGTCTGTACCCACCACATATCTTCTCAGAGATTCGCTACCAGCACCCTAGCTAGTTTATTTCCATTCTGTCTATAAGAAAATTTCAGTTCTTTGATATTAACGAAATGAAGTGTTATTTCCACTGCATCTTTGTATTTTTGGTTATATGTGTATTTTGTTGCATTCCTGCATAAATCCGGATCAGTGGTATCAGAGCGGTCTGCTCTTTCTTTTTTGACTTTGCATGTCACCAATGCAGTCCGAGTATAAGGAGTTAGGGCTCGATCTAGTTGAACCCTTGCAAGATTAGCATCGCAAACCCTGACGACCTCCCATGGTGGAAGAAAAGAAAGACAAGGGAGCAAGAGATCCTATCAAAATATTTCTCGAGGAGGCCCTCGAGAAACAAAGGAACGCGATGATGGATAACTTTGCTCAGATCCTTCAACGACTGCCCACCTATGGTGCATATGCATCCAACAGGAACTCTAGAGGCGCCAATCCATTCAAGGTATAGGTAAAATTTGAAATTCTTGTATTTGAAGGAAAAATAGATGCAGACGTCGTAGATAGATGGTTGAATTTACTGGAAGGGTATTTCTCAGTTCATGATTTCTCTGACCGAGAAAATATTATTTTTGCACTCCTCAAAGTCGCCCCCCATGTCAAAGACTGGTGGGAAACCTACTGTGAGCAAGAGAATGAAGGGGAACCCTCTTTATTCTCAGCCACACCCACTTGGAATTCATTCCGAGATGGCATCAAGGAACAATATTACCCTGTGGGGAGCTATAAGGACAAATACATCCAATGGACCACGCTGTGGCAACAAAGGGATCAAGATGTGCACGAACTGACGAATTTGTTCCATACCCTGCGCACAAAGTTGGGTATTAAAGATTCAAAGAGACATTTGGTGCTCAAGTACCGCGGCTATCTGCAAAAACAAATTCAGGAGGAAATGGAGTTCCTCGACATTGCATCGCTTGGCACGACATATCACTATGCCGCCAAGATCGAGCAAAAATTTAAGCAGAAGAAGCAAGACTTTGGATTTGCGAATCTGAAAGGTGCCCCCGATCCAAAGAACAAGGGGTAAGGCCAAAATAGCATGACTCAGAACAACACCACAAATCCAAAGAAGGACACAGGGAAGTGGTGTGAATTTCATAACAACCTCACTCACAGCAGAAACGAGTGTCAGGCCAAACAGTCATTGGTGGCCGAACTAAAGGCACCCAAATCAGATGCATTTTTTGATCCCGAGTCAAAACTAGACAAAGATAATGACAAAGGGAAGCAGATCATTGATTTCGATCCCAGTGTCATTGTTGCCACCACCAAGATCCAGAGGGAGGATCCAGAGGATCCAGAGGAGGGGGAGCGCCTCTTCCATTCGCAGATGTGGGTGAAGGGTTCTCCGCTACAATTTCTTGTCGATAACGGAAGCCAAAAGAACCTCATTTCAACATAGGTTGTGAAGCGGCTCAACCTACCGACCATAGCACACCCACAGCCATATACCATCGGGTGGCTCCACCCAGGGAGAGATCTCTGCATCCGCCAGCAATGCCGCCTTCCCTACAATATCAAGCCATTCACGTATGAGGTATTGTATGATGTTGCTCCTCTTGATGTAGCTAATGTATTATTGGGCCAACCATACTTGTGGAGGCGACATGCTGTGTATGAGTCTAGGCCTCATGCTGTTGTTATTACTTTGGGAAATAACTTGTACAAGATACAGGAGGTAGTACCGCCTCCTGTCATCTCTTTGGCTACTGCAAAACAATGTAGTAAGATTGTTTCCCAAACCAGGAAATTTATTTTCCTTACAACTTGCTCACAAGGAAAGAATAATATTTTTGCCACAACCTTGAAACAGGGCTCCCCTGCATGGTTGCAACAGATGGACAAAGTAATGGAGGAATATGAGGAAATATTCTCCTCACTCACAGAGGTTCCTCAACACTGTCAGGACCAACACTCCATTGATCTGACCCCCGACGCACCATTTCCTGATGTTTCCATACCTCATGCGACTACATAGACAAAATCCAATCATGTATTGTTTGAGGTCGATAAAGAAACCAAATTTACTAATTGCATCCAGCATGTCCGCCCGCAGGTCGATGACATCTTCGACAACATAATGTGCCTCATCTCATGGAGGATCTCAATGCAATGGGGACCATTGCTTCTTAAGGAGGGAGGAATGATCCAGGTGGATATCGGTGGCCACCCACCTATTCCATTTGGACTCACACCATCAATTCTTGCAGATTTTTACATTCAGCACAACTTACTTTTTTTAGAAGGTTTTCGGGTCTTGCATTCCCGGAGCCGTTTTGGGGCCTTAATGAACCAGGTGGACATTGGTGGCCACCCACCTATTCCATTTGAACCCCCACCATCATTTCTTTCAATTTTTAAGTCGCAGCACAACTTACTATTTTTAGCAGTTTTTCGGGTCTTGAACTTCTGGAGTCATTTTGAGGCCCTAAACGACGCTTTTTGGGCGTCATTTTTCCAGCGAATATGATTTCATTCCAAAATTCATATTCAAAACAATAGTTGTATTCCTCTGATAGATATTCCTAACGATGTATCATACGCGTCAAACGGAGTTTGTATGCCGAAGTTACGTCCCCGGGAAGTTGAAACACCAATTTACCCAAACGAGGCCCATAGTTTTGGTGCTTCATCTCCTAGGGTTAGGTTTTTGGACGTTTAGAGTTCTCCATTGTTTCTCAATGGAAATCCATCAATAAAATATGTTATATAGAAAAGGAGGATTGCTCCAAAGATTCCAACTTCCAAGAGATCACTAAGGAACATACCATTTATCTATGGAATCTCTATAGAGGGTGTGGATGAGCAAGCCTAAATCATATTCTAAGAGCAAAAAAAGATTTTCCTTGTTTTGTGGATGATCAAGAAAATGAGGCTCTAATAAATTAAGTTTCTATGGAGGAGATTGAATCCACTTTCCATGGATTCTGAAAATGAAAAACTCCTAGGCATGATGGGCTTCCTATAGAATTTTATATTGGCTACTTCAAATTTATTAGAGAGGATATCCTCCAAGTGGTGGAATACTCTAGATCCAAAGGAAATATTTTAGCTTCTTTAAATACTACTTTCATTTCCATTATCCTAAAGGCAGATAACCACTCCTCCTTTGGTCACTTCACACCTATCTCTCTTCATAACTTTATATACAAGATCATAGCTAAAATCATAACCCAATGCCTAAGAATAATTCTCTTAAACGATATCTCCCCTAAAATATTCGGGTTGCCCAAGGGTCATTAGATACATGATATAATCATTTTATCTCAAGATGGACTCGATACTATTCATAGGGACCATCTCCGTGTGATTTTTTTACAAAGTGGATTTATCTAAGGTATTTTACAAGGTGGTTCATGAAGCTTCTGCTACATTGGGGCTTTCAACACTCATTCATAGCTTGGATACTTGGTTTTATCTCCTCCTCCTCTTTTTTAATCCTTATCAACAATGCAACTTCCCATGCAATTCAAGGGATGAGAAAAGGCTTCCCTCTTTCCCCTTCACTCTTATTGCTAGTGGAAAAATGTCTCAATTGAATTGTAACTTAGTGCCATTTCTCGTCTCCTTTTCAAAGACATATATCTGTTAAATCAGTGCACCCTTTCACTTTTAATTTTTGTGGATGATATTCCCATATTTTGTGAAGGATCATTCAAAGTTTTGGAAGAATTAAACTCAACTCTGGTTACTTTCAATGAAACTACAGGAATGATAATTAACTAATCAAAATCCTTGATTTTCTTCTAGGGTATGGAAGAACATGAAAAGCTCTGATGCAAAACACTTTGAATGCCTGGGCTAGGGATATATCAAATGGTATAAAATACATGGGTGTTCATCTAAAGCAAAATAACTATTTAAAATAGGATTGGGTTTGGTTGATAAAAAGAAATTAAAAACTAATATCTACTTGGTGCTTCTGATGGCTCTCCCGTGTAGGAAGGCTCACTCTCATAAAATCAATATTTGAAGTAATTCTAGTTTTTTGGATCACTTTGGTCTAGATTCCCAATGGAGTTCTCAGGAAAATCAAGCAGCTTGACCTTTGGTTCCTCTAGTCTAGAAAGGAATACAAACACATATTTGCATTGACATATTGGAAATATGATTACTTTGTTGAATTCCTTGAGTGTTTTGGGACTCAAAAATATAAATTTGCTCACCTCTACTCTGGTTTCTAAAAGTGTTGTTGGCTCATGCAGGGCCAAGGATTGTAGGTACAAATACACTACTCATAAATATATTTATCCCACCTCCATGTCTGACTAAATAATATCTACTACACAATCCCCTAACTCAATTTCTATCATATGGGAATCCATCATAAATTCCTTCACTATCCTTGGAAATGGTTTAGTTTGGCTTATTGGGGATGGGGTAAGTTGTCAAATTAGGTGATATATTTGGGTGGGTAGCTCAAAAAACCACATTCTCTCGAAGGACCTCATCCTTTTGTTAAACTAAGCAATAATTTTAAATACTGCACAAGCATCTTGAGAAAGAGACGGTTTTCGACAATGGATAATTAGTGAATAGTTGGGTCTAAAAGGATTCTTAGTTGCTTGATGGAATGAATATATCAGTGCCTTTTATATTTCTCACATTTATATGTCAATTGGTCTAGATAAACTCATTTTTTCTACTTCAAATTTAGGAATCTACTCTCCAAAATAAGGACACCTGTCCATTATTGCAAGAGAGCATCCTCTTCCCTTGCCCTGGTGGGAGGGAAATTGTGGAAAAAAAATTGTCTAGCCAAAGAAAAGTTGCATATGTGGTTGTTACTCAAGAACAAGGCTCCCAATTGGGATGTCATACAAAGTAGAACATTCCAAGGGCTAGGTAGATGCCTTATTAGCAAAGAAATTATCGAATCCATACACCATCTCTTTATCATTTTCCCCTTCTCAATATAAGTTTGGAATGAAATCATTCAGCTAAAAGGATAGTCCTTCAATTGGCATGGATCCTCAATAGAAGAATGTTTAAAAGTTTGGCATTCCTACCATATTACTAAGAGCTATGTTGGACTTGTTAGGCCCCCATAAATTTTTGATAGGCAAAGTAGGGGGCTAAATTGTTTTTGAGCCTTCAAGGAATGCATATCCCCTGAAGACACATCATCCTTGAAGTCTCCTGTGCCTTTGCCTTTGATAAATTCCCCTCTGCCGACTCCCTTCACAAGGTCTCACTGATTTGCGAAGGCTGTGCCCCAAAGGTCTACATCTGTCCCTTGTACCCCTACAAATATCCCATTCTCAACCCTTTTTTCCCCTTTGTCAAAATTCCCCTTTTACCCTCTAAATCCTCCCAAACCTCCCTTTAAATCCTGCAAGTTCCCCTTGTTTGGCCCATTTCCCTGTTTTTTCCCTACCGTTACCCTTTCCCGACCTCAAATTGCATTAAAAAATGGCCCGAAAAACCATATTCTCCATATATATGGGCTCAGCACCTTTCGGCACTAGCCCCTCATATTTTCCACCACGCGACCGCGGCGCTAGAACCACCCGCTAGATCGAAAAGCGCTTATCTCAAATATGCGTCGGGTGAAGTATTAACCGTCGATCTATACAGATCCAACGGTCGTCGCGGCCCCTGCAGTTTCCACTGTTCACCCCGTTCACCGCCCGATTGAATATCAGCCATTCGTTTAGCGGTTGATCCGACGGTCCAAAATGCATTTGCCCCGGTGGTCCCCGCCTGCGCACTACTCAGAAACCGCCGGTTTTCATCGCACCACTTTTGAGGGGTGGATATTTTTCCCCATTTCACAGCGATTCCACTCATCAAACGACGCGTGGCAACGACACTATTTCAAAACCACCCACTCATCGCGCGCTATCGTTTGGCACAAGACACGGAGTGATATGCATATCAGCCGTCCGATCTGTGATCGCCCATCCAACGGTTGTCGCTCCACGAAATTGCGCAAAGTTTAACCAGAGGCATCTGTACCCCTGGCCCACTGTCCATCGCCCTCCACCGCGTCCCCAGCCATCGATCTCCTCCTGAGATCGGACGGTACAGATTCATCTGCACGCCTGCCATTGAACCCGTACCGCCACGTCATCACCCCACGTGTCTCATTGTCTTTCTCACCTGTCCCTGTATTTATATTTCATTCCAAGGTCAAAGTTCAATGTTTTTACGATTAAACTTTTTGTCACGACGCCTCCCGTGCATTTCCTGCTGTTTCATGGTTTTCCTCCACAGTATTCGCTGCATTCATCGTCCACGTCCACTTTCGTCGTCTCCGTTCCATACACCACCTCCATACGTGTTTTTCTCAGCAAGTTTTCATGTTTTGCAGGGTTTCGAGCCACCAATAAACCACCATGATTCATAGTCCCTGTCACAGTGACAGAGAACACAGGAAAATACCATTTACAGGAGCTGGAATTATGAAGAAAGGGCCTGGGAAGGAGCCATGACAGGACTTGCATTAAAAGAACATAGTTTGAATTCTGTGAGACCCCCCAGAGCCATTAAAAGCGCAGTTTTCACCAACAGAGAAAGTACGAGAGCAGTAAAGAGTTCAAGGCACGTAATGGAAGATTTTGAGCCTTAATCCAGTGTTTAAAGGACAAAGGTACCAGTTTGAAGACATCATGGGGCATACAGAGGGTATAGCGCGCATAATTTTATGTATATCAGGTTTTTCAATTTAGCAGAAGGTTTTCCTGAGCAAGGACACGGTACACATTGTTGTTTCAGTCTACATTGTGTCCAGGTGAAGTTTCCTCCCTGACAACAGTCCCGATGCTACCAGAGCATTTGATGCACAGTATGGAAGACCCTAGCATCATTTATTTTCCTTTTTGTTTATTCACCAGAAGTACTACAGAATGCTGCAGCAGAGTACATCAGAGACATACCTGGAGTAAATGGAAACTTGATGAAGACCACTCTTTCACCCAAGAGTACCACAGATTAATGCACAGAATTTATACAGAGTGGGCTTCGACCTTCTTCCTCTTCTGAGTTTTTAATGCTGCATTTATTTTTTCACCTACCTTCTCTGCTCCAATGGAGCTATAAATTCATGAAGAAACTCATTGTAAAGGTTGTTGATCAGTTATCAGAGAATTGCAAGCTGTTTCTTTTGAGACATAGTCTTTGTGTAAAGTAGTAAGATAGGTCGTGGAGGATGTTTTTAGACTAAGTATTCAGCTATTGGCAATGTTGTACTTGACTGGTATTTCTATTTAATATGACAAGCACATTTCTTTGGATCCTGATCTAGAGCAGCGGTGATGTTTTCCTATATCTGTGTTTTAATTCATTTAATTTCTTTTCTACTGGCTTGCATCAGAATATTGGCATAGGATTTACCCTTGTTAGGTACCCTATGTTTCTGCTCTCCTTGCCTTTGATTTTTTCTACTAAATGTGTTATCTAAGAATTGATTTCAATTAATTTAACTAGTGTAGTGGATGTTATTGCCTGCTCTCTGATGTATGAATTAAATGAATTTGTTCTTAGATGTTCTTGTTAGGATTTAGCTGGAAGATTTGGGAATACTGGGGATTAGAGTTAGCTCTGTCCACTAGGATCCTTGTGCGACCAACTGGTCTTTGACTTTGTGTTCTAATCTGTGTTGTTTCCTCCTCCCTTACCATTCCATACCACACAATCATCTTTAAGATCCAACATTTTAGATGACTAGCCCAATTGAAAGCCTGCATATTGCTTAGCAAGAAAATCCTTTCCTGACTCCATTGCCCAATGTTTTTGAATGTTCCCTGGAATACTTCACCCCTGCCCAAAATCCTCTTTGCTCATCCTTGTCTTATATTGATCTCTTCTTTCCTGATAACCAACAACCAAGCAAACAATCAAACAAACAAACCTTGTACCTATAACTACATAACATCTTAAACTTTGAGCTTCAAAGACATATACCTTTGACATATCATAGAGAGATCCCTCTCTGGACCCAGGAGGGCTAGATCATGAGGTCTGAAAGTGGTTTGATGTTGTCTCATCTTTTGGTCTTGCCAATCTGGCCAAAACATGGGAACCCCAACATAATGGCGACTCCGCTGGGGAAAAATATGAGAGCTTATAACTGATAACATTTGATTGTCTCCCATTTTCGTCACCAACATAATGGTGACTCCGCTCGGGAACTTCTGAGTATTTCTCACCTTCTACATCATAAGAGCCTCAGAAATCTACAATCTCTGGTTAGGTTGGAAGTTAAACACTCCTATTCACAGATCAACCTCTATACCATTTGTTGTGTTTTCTCCCACACTCTTAGACAGAGTCTGGAGAGGGCCAGGTAACCTCCAGATCTCACACTCTTTTAGAGGTGACATATCTGGTAAATTCCCTTCCAGTCAATCTCTGGTTAGAGTTTGCTGTGTTTTCAAGATATCCTTGAAAAGGGACATCTCATAAGCACTGTGGTGGATAGTATACCCTCCAGAAACATCCTAAACCTTCCACCTGGCGACTCCATAATTCCTAAATGATTTAAAGACTCCACTGGTGATCAGTAGGCCTGCTGATTATCTTGGTTCACATAAGACTCCACTGGGAGACGAGAATCCCATAACAACATCAAACACAATAGAAGGAACAAGTAGGGTTAAGCTGCTTGGTTAGGAACAACACTCTGGCTTTCAGAACCATTCACACAAGAGCTTACCCTAACCCAGACCCACCTGAAATAGTTGACAACCCCGAGAGAATTCTCAAGGGATCTCCTACACATAAACAATCAACTATTTCCAGCCACATCCATAGAGCTAACTCTACACCAGAAGACTTTATAGCTCTATCAGACCCATTTTTTGACCTAGGCACTCAAAATACTTTACCAAGAACTAGGTCATTTAGTGTCCTAGACCAGCCAGATCTTGGGTTCCCTGGTTCACCACCCCAAAGTGGTAAACGCCATTGGGATAGACAGACCCTTCCATCTACACCTCCTGATATTCACTTCATTCGAAACTTGGGGCTCAATCATCCTAGATCTTCTCATCAGTCTTCTACTGGTCATAATTTCCCTGTCATCCATATACCAGCTGCTCAAGTTAACCCTTTGCCTCATCAGAACATCATCATGGCATCCTGGTATGCTCCTCTAGTTTTACCTCAACCTCTAGTACCCTTACCCAATGATTATCAATCAAAGATCCCACACTTCACTGCAAAAGATTTCACCACAGCTCAACACCATGTAGATAGGATGGAAGATTCTTTTGACTACATGGAAATACATGATGATATGGTCAAAATGAGAATCTTTGCCCAGAGCTTAGGAGGTGATGTGAAGAAATGGTTCAAAGGCCTACCTCCTTATAGTATCCAAGACCTTCCTGCTTTATATCAGAATTTCATAAACAAATGGGAAGTTAAGGCTAACCCTCTCCAAATCCTAGCAGAATACAAGAACCTGAAAAGAAATGTAGGAGAGAGTGTCCAGGACTACTCTACAAGGTTTAACAACGTTTACAATGCTCTTCCACCACACATGAAACCTCCCCTAGGTATGGTTTTAGTAAAGTACCCTGAAGGCCTGGATGCTGACATGGCCTACCAGCTTAGGGAGAGGGATTACAACACATTGGAAGACATGCAAAAAGGAGCAGTGAGTGTAGAGGCAAATCTGATTGAGAAAAAAGCAAGATTGAGAGCTGAGAAAAGGGTAACATATAAAGATGACAATGTAGCTTCCACATCTGATCCAAATTATGACCGTTTATCTAAAAATGTGGAAAGGTTACAACAAATGATGGAAAAAATGGTTGTCACATTTAGTAGCCAAAACATAAATCAAAATCATAACCAGAACCAGAACTTTAGAAGAAACAACACCCCTCCCAACAGACAAAGAGAATCAGATCAGCAAGTTATTCCCCCATTCCAAGAGAAATTTCTTGATGAGGATGAGGGGATCATAGAAGAGTCTGAGGGGAACACAATAAACATGTTTGAAACAGAAAATTCAATCCACAACTGTTACAGAAGAGAAGATCAGCCCTTACCCTTATATTGGGATGAGGAATGGCTAGAATCTAAGGATTACAGGTTAGGATTTGAAAACACCATGATGCAGGTCAGAGAACAATATGAACTTAGAAGCAAAAAGAGCTTAGATACTTCCAAACCAAAAGCTTCTGAGGTTACCATCAAGAAAAGGCCTGAGAAAACTTCTAAAGTGACTGCTGAAAGTAACAAATCAGCAGCTGAGAGTTCTGGAAAGAACAAAGAAAAAGACAACCAAAATACTGAGAAACAAGGTCAACCAACAAGCAGTACTAACACTGCAGTTAGTACTCCTGATAAAACAGTTTCTAACACTGTACATAATGAGAATTAGCACACTGATTTAGCCACCAAGGTGGTGACTCACAAAACAGAGTTGAACATTCCAAAGAGTCAGTCCACTTTCAATTTGGAGAGTGAGATTGAAAAAATTAAAATCTCTGTCCCACTCTCTGAGCTGGCCACTCAGGATGTATATAAAGGCCAAATTTTGAAAGCATTAAATCTAGGTGAGAACAGTGACACTGTAAATCTGAGTGATGATCAACCTGCCCTTCTGTTTGGTCCAAAGATAGAAGGAAAGTTTCAGGAAGGGGTAGTTCCACCTTTCTATATCAGTCTCAATATCCATGATACGATTCTCCACAATGCGATGCATGATTCTAGGGCATCACACAAATTGATGCCTAAAGTAGTGATGGAGAGGTTAGGAATAGAGATAACCCGTCCCTATAAAGACCTATGTTCATTTGACTCTAGCAGAGTAAAGTGTCTTGGCCTGATCAAAGATTTTTGTGTAATCCTTACCCAGATTCCAGCCAAGTGTATGGTCATGGATGTTGTTGTGGCAGATGTGCCACCCAAGTATGGCATGTTATTATCAAGATCATGGGGAGCCAAGCTGCAAGGAACAATGCATATGGATGGGGCTTATGCCACAATCCCAATCTTTGGCCAACTTAGAAGACTGTAGAGAGAGGCACAAATGAAATTCCTGGTTACTAGCCTCGAAAAGCCAGAAAAATCACCTTTATACTCTGTAGATACAGACCTTGACTCCTTCATCCCTTGTAATGATGAATCCTCAGAAGGGTCAGAGTCCCAAAATAGAGATACCAACAAGGAAACAGAGCCCATAGACTTTAACATAATGGCTACTCTAGACTCAGAGGAGAATGATGTAGGAAACTCAGAACAGTGCACTGAAACAAAAAATCAAAGTGAACCAGGAACAAAACCCAATCAGCCAACTTGTCACCTATCTGATTTCCACACCCATAATGAAAAAAAAAACAACCCACAGCCTAATGTAGCTCCTATAATGCAACATAATGGCGAGCCCAGCTGTAGAGGAGGAAGTGATGATAAAAAAAAAAAATGGACCCTTGTGGGAAATGAATTTCGATGGGTCATGCACCAAGAGAACTGCTGGAGCAGGAGTGTGGATACATAACCCAGAGAGAAATTACGCAGAGAGCCATGCCTGCAACCTGCACTTCATATGTACAAACAATATTGCAGAATATGAGGCTCTTATCCTAGGTTTAACTCTGTTGAAAAAACTAGGAGCCCATAGGATAACTGTGCGTGGGGATTCTGAGCTGATTATCAAGCAGGTGAATGGTGAATACATAGCGAAACATCCTAGACTGAGAGCCTACAGGAATGACACTATGGATTTATTGAAAACGTTTGTTGAATATGAATTAGTGTTTTTTCCTAGGAGTCAAAATGTCATTGCAAACGGATTAGCTTGCTTAGCTAGTTCACACCCTAAGACTCCAAGTGACCAACAGATCATCATTCAGACCAAATTCAGACCTGCGGTGCCGGACAATGAAAAATATTGGCAGGTTTTTTAGGGTGATAAATAGATTGAAGATTTCCTGGTAGGCAGAAATGAGTTTGAATGTTCTGATTTAGACTCTAAATCTGATAGTAGCTGCCTAAGTGAAGAGTCCTCAGAGGAGGAAGAAACACACTGTAATATAGAAATAAACACTTTAAACGAACAGATTGGAAATCCAAATGAAAAATGTGAAAACGCAGATAGTGAAGAAGTAGAGGTGCTACAGACCAAAGATAAGAACATACCTAGAGGTCTAGAACTTTTAGAAGACCTTTTTGACTTCGATGATGTAGCAAAAAATCCCACTATAGAGCATGCAGACTCTGATGTCGAGGAATGCAACATAGGCACTGAAGAAAAACCCAAGATGATCAAATTGGCTAAGTCCCTGTCTACAAACATGAAAAGGAAATACATTGACCTATTCAAGGAGTTCATCGATGTGTTTGCTTGGAGTTATGAGGACTTAAGGGCCTATGACACAAACATCATACAACATAAAATACCCTTGAAAGAAAATCAGAAGCCCTACAGACAAAAACTTCGCAGAATAAACCCAAAATAATTGTCTGCAGTGGAAAAAGAGATTAAGAATATGTATGAGGTAGGTATAATTGTGCCTTTCAGATTCTCTGATTGGGTATCAAACCTAGTGGCTGTGAGAAAGAAAACAGGGGAGATTAGATTGTGCATAGATTTCAGGAATCTTAATAGAGCCTCACTAAAGGACAATTACCCTTTGCCAAAAATGGAACATATTCTTCAGAGGGTAGTAGGTTCTAAAATAATCTCCCTGCTAGATAGTTTTTCAGGTTACAACCAAGTCTTAGTAATCCCAGAAGACCAACTCAAGACAACCTTTACCACCCCATGGGGCACTTTTATGTATGTAAAGATGCCTTTTGGATTGATGAACACTGGTGCAACCTTCCAAAGAGCAATGGACATAGCTTTTTCAGATGAAATAGGAAACTTAATTTTCATCTACCTGGATGAAATAACAGTCTATTCCAAGGCTGAGGAAGAACACCTAGAACACCTGAGAAGAGTATTTATAAAATGTAGAAGGTTTGGTCTGTCACTGAATCGTAAAAAGACTATATTTGGGCTGCAATAAGGTAAGCTTCTTGGCCACATCATATTTGAGAAAGGGATTAGGATATACCCACAAAGAGTTGAGGGAATACTACAAATCACACACTCGTGAAACATCAAAGAGTTACAGTCCTTTATTGGGAAAATCAACTTCCTCAGGAGGTTCATTCCCAACTTAGCTGAACACCTTAGAAATATGACTAACATGCTGAGGAAAGGTGTAGGAGTTAAGTGGACTGTTGAAGCTAAGAAATCTTTTGAATCAGTTAAACTTGCACTGACCCAGGCTCCTGTCCTAATCAGCTCAGATTTCTCGAAAGATTTCCTGATTTTTTCATTTGCCTCCAAGCATACAATAGCTGCAGTTCTACTGTAGAAAAATCCAGAGGGAATGGAACAACCCATTTCTTTCTTCAGCAAAGCACTTAGGGATGCACCCTTGAAATACAACATAATGGAAAAACATGCCTATGCTCTGGTTAAGGCCTTGAAAGAATTTAGGGTGTACATACTGCCTTCCCACACCATAGCCTATGTGCCAAATATAGTGGTTAAAGACATCTTGTCCCAAGACCTAGTTGGGAAGAGGGGAAAATGGATTTCTGTGATTTTAGAGTATGACCTTGAGAGAAAACCCACCAAACTGATCAAAGGGTAGGGCCTAGCTCAACTAATGGTTGAATCAAATTTACAGGCCCTGAACATAAACATGATGGATGCCTTGGATGAGCAACAGGGATTGCCTGATCCCACTGTTGAGGAAAGGTTTCAGAGCTCCCCTTGGTATTCTTACATTCTATATGTGCTTACACACCTCAATGCCCCTCCTGAACTATCAAAGACCAAGGCTAGATTCCTAAAACTAAAAGCCAGAAGCTACTGCATATTGGATAACTGCTTATACTGGAAGAATCCAAATGGCCTATTGCTTAAATGTTTGCCTGAAAATGAGGCATAGAGGATTAAACAAGAATTCCATGCAGGAGAGTGTGGAGGCCACCTGAGCTGGAAGGCCACTGCAAACAAAATACTCAGAGCTGGCTACTATTGGCCCACACTCTTCAATGATATCCATAAGATGATAATTGCCTGCTACAAATGCCAGATTTTTGAAGGCAAAGGAAAACTCCTCCCCTTACCTCTGCAACCCATCACTATTGAAGGACCCTTTATGCAATGGGGCCTAGATTTCATTGGGGAAATTCACCCTGCTTCTTTTGCACAACACAAATGGATCCTAACAGCCACAGACTACTTCACTAAGTGGATAGAGGCCATACCTACTAGGAACGCCACAGATTCAGTCATCATTAGTTTCCTAGAAGGTCATATCCTCTCTCGATTTGGCTGCCCAAGAAAAAATATCACTGATAATGCTGCTGCTTTCGGATCCAAGAAAATGGTTGATTTTTGTCACAGGTATCAAATAGCACTCAGTAATTCAACTGCCTATTACCCTCAAGGTAATGGATTAGCTGAATCATCAAACAAGAGCCTAGTGACCATTATCAAAAAGCTGCTGGAAGAGAACAAAAATTCATGGCATAACAAGTTAGTGCATGCCCTGTGGGCTGACAGGCTTACAACAAAGAAATCCATCGGCATGTCACCATATCGGCTTGTCTATGGGAAAGAAGCAGTTTTTCCTACCAGTTTGGGTGTACCAATGATCAAACTTGTCCAAGAGATCCCGACAGAAGAAGAAAACATGATTAGAAGGATAAATCAAAAAATTCATCTCCAAAAAACAAGGGAAGAGGTCTACAACAGAGCTATCAAGGTTCAAGAAAATATAAAGAAGTTATTTGACAAAAAAACTAAGGCCTCTGATTTCAAAATTGGAGATAAAGTTCTGAAATGGGACTCAAGGAGAGAGTACAAAGGAAAGCACGACAAGTTTGACAGTTTGTGGCAAGGTCCCTAAATCATCCAGGCCACTGTGGGTCCAAATGCCTTTTTTCTACAGGAATTAGATGGTACAGAGCTGTTTGGGGGTCCTGTCAATGGCAGGATGCTCAAACACTACTTCTGCTGATTTCCAATTTCCAGTTTTCATTTCCATTGTACATACCATTGCATTGTTTGTTTTCAAGAAAAAGAGAAAATGATTTTAAAAAAAAGGGAGAGGTTCAGACATGCTCAAAACATGAACCTTTGAAGTGCAAAGAATGGCTCTAATATGATCAAAACCTGAGCGAATGAAAGTAAAGATAGCTGGTTCAAACATGCCCAAAACCTGGACCAGCAAAGAAGAAAGAAGAATCAGCTCTAACAAGCCCAACATCAGAGCTGAGATGAAGAAAAGAAAGTGAATCTAACAAGCTCAAAACTTGAGTCCCAAAGAGAAGAAGGATGCTTCAAAACTTCAGATTTCAAGCCTTCAAGATTTTGTTTCTAATTTTCTGCAAATTTTTGTCCATGTGCAACTGTCTTTATGCCCAGGATCCACAACAAACTAGACTGTCTAATCCTAGTTTGACTGTTTTTAAATTTCTGTTGTAGAATATAGAGAAGAAATCTGCTGGATAGTTTAATCCCAACAGATATTAGAGTAGGTAGAGAAACATGTGAGACCAACAGTTTAATATAGTCTTATGGAGTAATAAGGGTAGAAATAGAATATGCTTATATTCTTGTTTGTAAAAAATAAAAAGATGTAAAGGGTCTGCTAGCTCAAATGCACCCTAGAAGAAAAAATTCTAGGATTGTAGAATGGGTAGGTAGAATGATTGGGAAATTTTTTCTCCTAAATTGATGTCTTCACAATTGTGGTAGCTAAAAATCAAAGAAGAAAGGTGGCTCAAGCAGCAGGCTTTTGGTCTACACCAAAGATCATTTTCTGAATTCTTGAATCCTTCAAGAAGAAGCCATCCCCATGTGGAGCCATTGTTAGCCCCCCATAAATTTTTGACAGGAAAAGTAGGGGGCTAAATTGTTTTTGAGCCTTCAAGGAATGCATCTCCCTTGAAGACACATCATCCTTGAAGTCTCCTGTGCCTCTGCCTTTGATAAATTCCCCTCTGCCAACTCCCTTCACAAGGTCTCACTGATTTGCAAAGGCTGTGACCCAAAGGTCTACATTTGTCCCTTGTACCCCTGCAAATATCCCATTCTCAACCCTTTTTTCCCCTTTTTCAAAATTCCCCTTTTACCCTCTAAATCCTCCCAAACCTCCCTTTAAATCTTGCAAGTTCCCCTTGTTTGGACCGTTTCCCCATTTTTTCCCTACCGTTACCCTTTCCCGACCTCAAATTGCATTAAAAAATGGCCCGAAAAACCATATTCTCCATATATATGGGCTCAACACCTTTCGGCACTAGCCCCTCATCTTTTCCACCACGTGACCGTGGCGCTAGAACCACCCGCTAGCCCGAAAAGCGCTTATCTAAAATATGCATCGGGCGCAGTATTAGCCGTCCATCTATACAGATCCAACGGTCGTCGCGGCCCCCACAGCATCCACTTTTCACCCCGTTCACCACCCGATTTAATATCAGCCGTCCGTTTAGTCATTGATCCGACGGTCGAAAATGCATTTTCCCCAGTGGTCCCCGCCCGCGTACTACTCAGAAACCATTGGTTTTCATCGCATCAATTTTGAGGGGTGGGAGGTTTTCCCCATTTCACAGTGATTCCACTCATCAAACGACACGTGGCAACGACAATATTTCAAAACCGCCCACTCATCGCGCACTATCGTTCAGAACATGACACGGAGCGATATGCATATCAACCATCCGATCTATGATCGCCCATCCAACGGTTTTCGCTCCATGAAGTTGCGCAGAGTTTAACCAGAGGCATCCGTACCCCTGGCCCACTGTCCATCGCCCTTCGCCGCGTCCCCAGCCATCGATCTCCTCCTGAGATCGGACGGTCCAGATTCATCCACACGCCCGCCGTTGACCCTGTACCGCCACGTCATCACCCCACGTGTCTCATTTTCTTTCTCGCTTGTCCCTATATTTATATTTCATTCCAAGGTCAAAGTTTAATGTTTTTACGATTAAACTGTCTGTCACGACGCCTCGTGCATTTCCTACTGTTTCATGGTTTTCCTCCACAGTATTCCCTGCATTCATCATCCACGTCCACTTTCGTCGTCTCCGCTGCATCCACCACCTCCATACGTGTTTTTCTTAGCAGGTGTTCGTGTTTTGCAGGGTTTTAAGCGGCCAATAAACCACCATGATTCACAGTCCCTGTCATAGTGACATAGAACACAGGAAAAGACCATTTACAGGAGCTGGAATTATGAAGAAAGGGCCTGGGAAGGAGCCATGACAGGACTTGCAATAAAAGAACAGGGTTTGAATTCTGTGAGACCCCCCAGAGCCATTAAAAGCGCAATTTTCACCGACAGAGAAAGTACGAGAGCAGCAAAGAGTTCAAGGCATGTAATGGAAGATTTTGAGCCTTAATCCAGTGTTTAAAGGACAAAGGTACTAGTTTGAAGACATCATGGGGCATACAGAGGGTATAGCGCACATAATTTTATGTATATCAGGGTTTTCAAATCAGCAGAAAGTTTTTCCTGAGCAAGGACACGGTACGCATTGTTGTTTCAGTCTAAATTGTGTCTAGGTGAAGTTTCCTCCCTGACAACAGTCTCGATGCTACCAGAGCATTTGATGCACAGTATGGCAGACCCTAGCATCATTTATTTTCCTTTTTGTTTATTCACCAGAAGTACTACAGAATGCTGCAGCAGAGTACATCAGAGACATACCTGGAGTAAATGGAAACTTGACGAAGACCACTCTTTCACCCAAGAGTGTCACAGATTAGTGCACAGAATTTATACAGAGTGGGCTTCGGCCTTCTTCCTCTTCTGAGTTTTTAATGCTGCATTTAGTTTTTCACCTACCTTCTCTGCTCCAATGGAGCTATAAATTCATGAAGAAACTCATTGTAAAGGTTGTTGATCAGTTATCAGAGAATTGCAAGCTGTTTCTTTTGAGACATAGTCTCTGTGTAAAGTAGTAATATAGGCTGTGGAGGATGTTTTCAGACTGAGTATTCAGCTATTGGCAATGTTGTACTTGACTGGTATTGCTATTTAATATGATAAGCACATTTCTTTGGATCTTGATCTAGAGAAGCGGTGATGTTTTCCTATCTCTGTGTTTTAATTTATTTCATTTCGTGTCTACTGGCTTGCATCAGAATATTGGCATAGGATTTACCCTTGTTAGGTACCCTATGTTTCTGCTCTCATTGCCTTTGATGTTTTCTACTAAATGTGTTATCTAAGAATTGATTTCAGTTAATTTAACTAGTGTAGTGGATGTTATTGCCTGCTCTTTGATGTATGAATTACATGAATTTGTTCTTAGATGTTCTTGTTAGGATTTAGCTGGAAGATTTGGGAACACTGGGGATTAGAGTTAGCCCTGTCCACTAGGATCCTTGTGCGACCAACTGGTTTTTGACTTTGTGTTCTAATCTGTGTTGTTTCCTCCTCCCTTACCATTCCATACCACACAATCATCTTTAAGATCCAACGTTTTATATGACTAGCCCAATTGAAAGCCTGCATATTGATTAGAAAGAAAATCCTTTCCTGACTCCATTTCCAAATGGTTTTGAATGTTCCTTGGAATACTTCACCCTTGCCCAAAATTCTCTTTGCTCATCCTTGTCTTATATTGATCTCTTCTTTCCTGATAACCAGCAACCAACCAAACAATCAAACAATCAAACCTTATACCTATAACTAGGCTAACATCTTAAACTTTGAGCTTCAAAGACATATACCTTTGACATATCATAGAGAGATCCCTCTCTGGACCCAGGAGGGCTAGATCCTGAGGTTTGAAAGTGGTTTGATGTTGTCTCATCTTTTGGTCTTGCCAATATGGCCAAAACATGGGAACCCCAACAGGACTAGCTCTCTCCTTTGCCTGGGGCATCTGGATGGAATGTAATCATGTTATTTTTGAAGATAAGCTACAAGTTGTTATCCATGTAGCTATGTGGAGTCTCACAATTTTTTATTCTAGGGCCTTTTCTCAAAAATCAACACCTCAACATAGCCATGTTGAATTTTAATTTTTTCAATATATTTTCTCTGGGTATTCTTTGACGGGGAAGAAAAATTCTCGCATCCAAGGGGGGTTGTTGTCGCTTCCCAATCGCCAAAAATTACACATAATAAATGACCTTGAAACTTCTTCTCCAGATCATAGAGGAAAACAACATTTCTAGGATGCATATATATGGGGATTTGTTACTTGTCATAAATTTGATGAAGGGGGAATTAAAAAAAATGATACTTATGCCTTTTTTTCAGGAACATTTCAATCTAGTGCCAAAAATTCACATCCATATATTTTGACCATGTATATAGCTATAGGAATCAACCAACGTATGCCCTCTCAAATATAGGACTAGAATAGTTCATAGGAACATGCAATATTGTTGAAAATAAATATGGTCATCAAACATTATATGCATAAACATTAGGAATAAGTGGGGTTGACATAATACTACCTTTCGTTTTTATATGGGAAATTTTTTACTTTCGATGGAGAATTTTGGACTTGTTGATCCTTTTTAACAATGAAATTCTTAAGACAATTCTTGAGGATGTGTTTATTGGACATCTATATATATATATATATATATATGAGACAATGCCGACATTTTCACCTTACCCAAAACTGAGTAAGTAGTCTCACCCGAGGCATGTTGTGACCTTAATAAGATGAGAGTGGGAATGGGATATCATACAGTACTATAAATCACTACTTCTTTAGCACATGACCATCACAACCATGGAATCATTCCGCAAGATCTAAAACATACCATCAAGTGAAGAGAACTGGAAGATATATAATAATTTTTTTTAACTCCCAACCATTTAGATAATAATAGTAAATGAGAGCATTAACCTAATATATAGGCCAACAAGCATCTCTTTATATTAGCTTCATCATAATACATTACATCAACCACAAAATTGTCTTTCCAAGAGAACATTCAGGACTAAAAATACATAGTTGTAGAGAAACCACATCCCAAAGCGGTCCCCTCCTCTTCTGCGACTGCCTTCTCTTCCCTTTTCTTCTTGGTTTCCATTCCTTATCCTTCTCCTTCCCAATCGAACTTCTAGTCTCTCTTATTCCTTCGCTTGGATTCATCCATAGCTCAACTATTATTGATCTTTCTCGCTTACCTTCCACAACTCAGAGTCCACTCCAGTTCACTGCCTATCGCTTCCGCGACTCTGCAACGGTTGTCTCACCACTCACTATCACTCCATCTATCTCAAAAATTCCTTTTTCATTCCAAAAAAAAAGGCCCCAACAATCCCTAACCAGAATATATTGACTCTTCCCCGAGTCAATATACTGTGGTCAGGGCCTGTTGAGGCCTTTGTTTTTGGAATGAGAGTCAATCTTGTCTAAGTGGTTCCAGTCCTACTGGTGATCCTCTTACTTCTTCTACTTGTGCTACTACTATCGGTTCCTCATGTCGTGCCTGCTCTTGATTAACTCCTTCAAACGAAGGCCCAAATGAGGCACTGTTCTGAGGGCCCCCTCCTTAAAGTGTCGAAATTTTGTGATTGCATCCTACTAGGTTTGATTATCTTAGAAGCATTGGTAATGAGCTAAGCCATAGTTGCAACTTCCTCTTATTACCGTCGAGTGCTGAGGATGGCCTTCTAGTGTGTTTTTGACTCGATATTTAGCTATTTCTGCAATTCAACTTGTTTCCTCACAGTTGGCCTTAAGTACCAAAGCAATTGCTTTGTATTTGTAGAATCATAATCAATTTCTTGGATCTGTATTTGCAGGGCTTCAACCTCATCATAAAGTTGTTTTCTAGTAGTTATATCACTGTTTGTCTTGACATCATCCATTACTTTCTGGAGATGCTTTTGTAGCGGCTCGACTGGATGATTATTGATGGCCAAGCATCCCGACCACTCATGAAACTATTCTAAAAATGCATGGCCCTCCTCCAGTGTGTTGTTTAAGGCTTCTCTAAGTTGGCTTAGCTCGGTCATATTTTGTTCAATTTATGTCTCATACGTTGTCGTTGGATCTAGTAGCGCTTGCCTTGTTGTTGAAATATTTTGCCTTAGCTCACGATTTGTGTGCTGCCAGTCCCTGCATGCCAGTTTTATGTGGTCGCAACATTATACTAGTGTGCATGCAGTGATTTCCTTTGGGGCAGTTATTACCACATTTGCAACTATCAGCCATAAGCCTTGAAAATTCTCTATGATATACTCAAGTTGGTTGCACAAATCGTTCCTCTCATGTTGTAGTTGGTCACACTCTTCAGTAAGTGATGGTATCTATTGTTTTTGGTTTTCGTGGTGTGCTTCAAGATTGTTGTGCAACGCCTCCACCCAATGTGAAATTGTTTGAATAAAATTAAATAATTGGGTTGTTGTCCAACCCTGTAAATCTCCCTGGCTCATCTCTTCTGGATTCAGGAACCTTGCTTGGAGTGGTTGCCCACTAGAAACTAATCTTTCTAACTATCCCTGAGGTGATATTGGTTTTTGTGACTGTACAACTTGGTGCAAGCTATGGCATGCGAATTTAGGCGTGGGTGGGGCATAAGCTACTAAATCAATTGGTAATGATATTTGGTGCGATGTGGTGGTGAGGGTGGTATTAATGGTTGTGCTTTCAACCGTTGTAGATCCTGCACCCAATAGGAGGGTTAATAATGATCTTGGATCAACCCTTGGTTCCGAAAATTTAGTCACCTGTGAGGTCTCTAAGTCTAAATCCATGTTTGTATCAGTCGCAACCATGGTGTCTATCGGGATAATATCAGAGATGGTGGCGGAGGTGGAGGTTGTCTGCGGTGATTGGTATCGTGATGAAGGTGACAGAATGAGGGTCAAAGTTTGATGTTCTTCAGATACAGGAGAGGCAACTAATGTAGCCCTTGGGTTTTATTCAATTACCGGGAAACCAGATTGAGTTAAACTGTCATATGTTGTTAAGTACACTAGCTAGGTTATAAGTTTATTGACCTTGGCCTTTTTCTTCTTCGAGGCTGGTATGGGTGGCTTTGAGGCCTTTTTTCTTTTTAAATGGTGAAATGGTGCGTTGGGATTGTGAATGCAGGAATATGAATGTAATTTAGGTGACCATTGGGGTGCTTACAATTGTGGGGTGCTGAAAACGAGCTTGAAACTGAGAAAAGAAGGGAATTGACTGGTCGTGACTTTGATAATTACCATTTTCTGGTTGATGGCTTGCATTTGAGTCGGAAGTTTTTGAATAACATGTTGCAAATATATATGCATGAGCCTCGTCCTTGCATATGCTTTTGTCTCTCCCGACAGTGATTGTGGCACCATTGCATGGAAAGAGTAGAAGTGTCAGTTGTCATGAAATTCGCCTGTAACTCTGGTTCATGACATTACTTCTTTGTGGAATGCTTCCACAGTTATGATGAACCTTTTTTCCCTCTTCTAGAAGGTCTCAACATGTACACAGTGCGACCTTATCTAGGTGTGACCATGATTGACTCCAAACCAAATTTGTTCCGAGTAATCATCCAACAGTACTTTGGGAATCGTATCTATCACATGGATAACATCTAACATATTATTATACCACCCTTCGAAGCTGGCCTCATTGATATATTTTTTGTTTGGATTGCCTGATGCTCTCCATGGTGTGTACCTTAGCGCTAGTGGTTGATCCTCAGTTATTTCTGCTAATTTCCTTCTTTCCGGATGAAACCATTTCCACATGGCCATCACCATGACCAGATATCCATATATGAAGTTTATAAATATTTTGTAGTTATCCTCTCAGGTCTCAAATAATTCATGAAGCATATATGTGCACCAATTGAGCTACGCTCCATCTACACATTATTCCACAACTGATATGGTATCGAGTTTGCACTCATTTTTTGTATAATGATGCATAATCTTGTCGACTATGAGATAACAAGAAAATTTGATGTTGGCCTTGTTGATGGGGTCAATTTGGTCTCCCTTGCCTCCTATCTTGGTTTTATATTTTTCATAAAAGTTGTCCTCTCTGACCTTCCTAACTCTCTTGGAATTTGTTTGGATGGTAGATGGCACCACATTTCTTGCTGCGGAAAAGCCTATTAACCACTACATGTCTGCTTCATATATCTTGATTTAGTTCTCCATCCACAATGAACCTTCGTTTATCCTGTTGAGAAGAAATTTGGTGGATCACATCGCCTCTCCTTGAGTTCCTAATATATTTAAACTCCTTAGGTGAAGCAATGTTGACCTTTGAATCCCTTTTAAGTCACTAAGAACCCGGACTAACTGACTCCCATCCTCCTTTGTGTAAGATTATGTATACATCTGTCATTTTAGAGAAAAAAACTGAAATGATTCTATGAAGTCGATATCAACCAACCCGACCTTGTCGTATTTCCATGTTATAGACTCCAGTTTTTCAATTCTTCTGTCAAATTCTAGTTTGAAAACTAAGACAATGGTCTTATTCATTTTTTAACGTCTCTAGTAAAAAACTGGTACATTGAGCCTAAACTTTGATTCAAGGCAATTCCTGACAGGCACACACTCTCTACTCTTTTCTTTGAGCACCACGGTTCTCGACTCTGAAACATATGGCCTATCCTTGCAGATTAAGAAGATATTTTTTACAGGATGTATGGTGATGAGACCTACTAACTAATTATTTTGGAAACTCCCCCCCTTTGGCTTCAATTGTGTGATTTACTAGCAACAGGTGAGTTGGATATGACTTGGTTGACGCTATCCTAGAAATCCACGTGGAGGTTGTTGGAATCACGATTGTCGTTAGACCAAAACCTGTAGGTGTTAGTCTCCACTATAATCGCCAGATTTAGGATCCACGAGAGGCGGATAGTCCATGTTTCGAAACACACGGGGAGCGTTGGACCCAATGTCCAACAATATCCCCCCCAATGCAAGCCGGGTGAGTTTTGAACTTGAGACCTGTCGCTCTGATAACACTTGTTGGAATCATGATTGCTGTTAGACCAAAACCCACATGTGTTAGTCTCCGTTACAATCTCTAGAGTTAGGATCCACGAGAGGCGATTAGTCTGTGTCACGAAATGCACAAGGAGCATTGAACCCAATGTCCAACAGAGGTGATGAGTAATTATTATACAATGATGGATGTGATTTATTAGGGGATGATGTTCTAATATAGGAAATATTTTTTTTCAAATTTGGACTGACAACAGAATTATGGTGTAATTATTGTTAAATGATTGAGAATAGGTACGGTATCCCCCTGACCACAATCAATTGTGGTGAGGTGTATATATTTCCACAACTGGGGTGACTCATAGGCATACATATGTCTGTAACTTGAACTATTTATGGAAATGGATGGTTTTTACTGATATACTAACATAACTGACTGAATTATTGACGAACAAACATGAATGACTCAACCTATACCTACTCCTCCTTTCATAGATTTATTGGAATTGAAAATTTAAGTATCTCACTTATGGAATGGTTTCAGGCATGCACCATTCACCCAACCTGGTAGTAGAATACCATTGAGTTGTGTGAGCTTTACATCTCCTGATTATCGGATCTCTGCAACAATAAATGGGGATAGCAAATGCATTCGCAACGTACCCGAGAAATTTAGGAACTTACTTTCATACATCAGGACATGAACTCTGACTGTGAATGTATTTTTATTAATATGTCGGTCATGCCAAGCCTTCTATCATTTCTACTCTACTGACTGATCGAAATCCGCTAGAAACCTAGCTTCGTCTAACTCCCACATTTCCTCTAATATTTCTACAATTTCCTGGTCCTCTTACATGTGTGTTTCCTTGGTGATAAAAAAAATTTGGACTATGAACTTTGTAGGCACCACTGCCTCTCTACCATACACCAATTGGAAAGGTGTTTATCTATGAAACCTCTTGACTATTGTACGGTAAGCCCATAAGGTAGTTGGAATTATTTCATCCTAGTCATCTCTGTTGGTTGAACATACCTTCGTCATGCCCTTCTCGAATATCTTATTAACTGCCTCAATTGTTCCATTTTCCTGTGGGAGATACAAACTGCTCTTATGATGTTTCATCATAAAGTTCCATAGCAGTGACGTGACTGTTTCATTGATGAAGTGGCTCCCTTGGTCACTTGCCAGGATTCTAGGGCATCCAAATCTTGTGATGATATTCTCAAAGATAAACTTAGTTGTTGTCTCATTTGTAAAATCTCTTACAGGTAGCTTCATCCCATATTTTCAAGTAATTGGTTGCAGTTATAATATATCTTGTGTGGGAATGGCATGCATGTGGGTTAATTTGGCCTATGAAGTCAATAACCCACTTCTCAAATGCTTGTAGTTCTCGTATCGGTTGTAGTGGTAAGTCATCACGATTTGATGGATTTCCAACACACTGGCATACATCGTACTTCTTGAAATATTCCTTTGCGTCCATGTAAATAGTGGGCCACCACAAACCTGCCTGTAGAATATTTCTTGTGGTACTCTTCCCTCCAACATGTCCTCCCGCAACACTTGAGTGCCCTTCCCATAGTACCTCATCTCTTTCATGGTCCAGTACACACCTTTGTAGTATGTGATCTAGCCCCATTTTATAGTGCCGACCTGCAATTAACTAGTATTTGGTTTCCCTCACAACCATATGTCTCTTCTGCGTTGTGTTGTAATCCTCTGGGAACCTCCCAATAGTTAATAATGCTACTATATCCTCCAAGTAGTCTGGCACTGCTTCAACCCAAAATAATTCTGCATCTCGTAGTTGATCATCAACAGAACCTCTAATTTATCCTGATTCAATTCGTGATAAGTAGTTAGGTCTAACATTCAGTCTGCCTGGATTGAAAATCACTTCGAATGACTCTTGAAAAAGTAGTAACCATCTACAAATTCTCCCCTCCAATTAAGGATTGTTCACTAGATATTTTAATGTAGAGTGGTCTGTAAAAAATCTTAAAGGTCCTACCAGAAGATAATGGTGGAAATTTTGAAGAGAATACACCATCGCAAGTGCCTCCCTTTATATTTTTATGTAGTTATTTTCTATTGTCGATAGCTTCCTACTGGAAAATTAAATTGGGTGGTCAAGGTTTTCTTCACTTGTTTGAGCCAACATTTCTCCCAATGCAATCCATGAGGAATCAATATGTATGTTAAATTGTTTATTCCAATCATGGTATACCAAAATTGGTGCACTTTCCAACTTCTCCTTTAGTATATTCAATTCCTCATTACACTCCTCGGTCCATATAAAATATTCTTCCTTCTTAAGTAGCATTTCCATTGGATCTGTGATGAGGGAGTAGTTGCAGATCAATATCCAATTGTAGCAAGTGTGTCCCAACATTGATCTGAGCTACTTAACATTCCTTGGTGGGTCCAAAATTCACGATCATGACAACCTTGGTTGGGTCCACACACACTCCATATTTACATACAATGTGGCCCAAAAAAGTTCCAGAAGGAACAATAAAGATACACTTCTTCACATTCAATGATATTTGCAGCAACCTGCAATGAATGAAAATTATTCAAAGTAGGTTGGAGAGCTTCTTCAACAAGTTGTAAACTGTCCAATTGTCCATGTAGAATTCTAGAAATCTGTGGATATAATCTTTAAATGCCACTATTATAATTGATAGAAAACAACTGGTGCATTCTTTACGCCAAAGGGCATCAGATGGTAGGCATACGAACCTCACTTTGTTGTGAAAGCCATTTCATTCTTATCCTCCTATGCGATTCTAACTTGATGGTAGCTCAAGAATCCATCTGTGAATGGGTAGGCTTCATTTCTGGTTACATTGTCTAAGAATTTGTCATTGAAGCGTGTAGGAAAGGGATCATATACACAAACATTATTCATATTGTGATAATCTACACAAACCCTTATCTCTATTTCATCCTTCTTATTTTTAATTACTATTGGGCTAACCCAATCATATTCATCGACCGAGAATATCAATCCTTCCTTTAGAATTTTGTCTATTTCCTTCTTTACCTTCTCCTTTACTCACAGATTCAGTCTACAAGGTCAGTGTTTCACTGATTTTTCATATGGTTTAAGAATAATCCCCATCTCTCCTAGATCCCCCTTTATTCCTTTTAACTCCGCAACAAATGAAAAAAATAGATCCTCATACTCAGCTAGCATATCAAATATCTCTTTCATTGTTTGGTCATCCCAATAATCCCCAATGAATATTAGATTTTTCTTATCTTTGCATCCTATATTGTGTTTCTTCACATTAAAGGGAAGCTAATGAGGTCCTTCTATAACTGTTCCATCCATGATCCCTCTTTCCCATTCTTTCTCCTCAAAATATAGATGCCTTATGTCTTCTAAATCGTCATCATCATCTGATTCTTGATCTACTGATTCTTTGTAATTTGACTCATAAATATGCTTTAGTGTGGCTTGGTCCATTTTTCCTTCCGTCAGCTGACCTGTTGTAAGTAAAAATATTTTAACCGCATTCAGAGAATCAGTTAAACTTTGATTAATATCTTAAGAAAAAAACTACTCATAGATACGCTTTCTAGAGAATCCCAATCTACAGTCTGTCTCTTTCTTTCTTTTGTGATGTACCATGCTTATGGAAATGTTCCGAGGGAATGCACAAAGTCATGTACCCACAATTACCTTTGTAATTCATCAACCTCCCATCTTTATTTACAGTATTTTATTTGTTTTTCGGGCTTTGAAGTACCTTTATATTACAAATCTGGTTGCGTACCCCCATATTGTCAAAATTTGACCCTTAATTCATTTTATATTTCATCCCACCTTTTAAGGTTCTTGTGATGGGTTCCCTACCACTGGGCCGATGTTTCTTGTAAATCCATGTTCATTAAAGGTACTTTGTGCTCCTTAGGAACAATTTCATCAACTTTATTAATACAACTATTAACTGTTTCCATATTGGTGAAGGTAGGATATGCCCTTACCTTTGTTTTGATCCAGTTAAGTCCTCAGATAATGGCACATCATCAGGTTTTTATTTCATATCCTCCTTGTTTCCAATCATCCCAAGCAACCTCCAATCCAATGTCTGAACTCTGAACACTGCACTAGCTGATTGGTCCTTCAGATGTCGGGTTGATATACTCTTCCCTCTTTCCCGCTATTAACTAGTACAACTCTCTTAGTAGTATAGGCTCTTCTCTGTCATCAACCGGTTCTATGAATCTTGGATTTTGGTAGGGGTCTAGGGGTTGGATTACTCTAAACCCCTCAACTTCAAAAATAATTATTTTTTTCTTTAAGTAAATCACTGCATAGTTATCAAATTTCCAGTCTATCCCAAGGAGTGCAGGATAGGAGTCCTTATCGCCCATAATATATATGAATTGAAAGTCTGCATAGGTCTTAACCCCGCGATGTCAACTTCCAAATATTATAATATTTCGATGGGTATGATACAGTACTGATTCACCGTGCGCAACTATATAGGAGAACATGCCAGTTTGGGTTTCCCCAATGCTTCCCATGTCTTCCTTGGTAGTATATTAACATCTGAACCTAGGTCTAACATGGTATCTCTTATCTGGAACCCTGCAATATGTGCATCAATCCTGAACTCCTTCCTTGTTTTCCTTTTATTTCTTCAGATTCTTCTTGAGTGCCTCTATGGAAGGTTGGAAAATATTGTGCTCTCATGATCTATCCCGCCTTTAATGGATGATTTCAAATTCTCCCATACTTTTTAAAGAATTTTCTCATCATTTACGATGTTCAAAAAAAATTTGAACCATTCTTCTATAGGTTGTGATAAATTTAGTCCTTTTTACTTCCCATCCATTGGCCATAGTGCCTGTGGTTATTTGCTTGGATTTAACATTGTGATTATTTCCACCGCTTCCTTATGGTATTGTTTCTATTATTCTGGATCATATGAACGCTTTGGCGTGGCCAGTTTTATAATTTTAAGTTGTTATGTTGCTCTCACATCATCTCCAGTCTTCTTTCCTCTGTGTGTCACTATGGCTACACCTTAGAGGGGTTTGATTTGTGGTATTCTTGGCTCCACATTGATCAAATTTTCTCCCCTCTGTCTAGTTTGATCTTCCAATCTTTTTATTAATTCTGAGCCATCTTCTGTGGCATGTGTGTTCATTCTAAAATGAGAACACCATGGTATCCTAGGTAAAGGACATTATCTCGCAACATGTCCTTTCTGGTCACAATTGTAACATCGTACTGGACCTCGTCCTCATGTCCTGCCCCCACTTGTTCCTGCTCCTCCTCGTCCCCGAGGAGTTTCATTGACCCTATAAGTTATTATGTCTAGCCCGTCAACTAGTGCGTCCAGTGCTCTACATTGGTATGTGTGCTGAGTTGGCAAGGCACAAAAAATCACAGTACATGTTTTTGGGGACATTTGAATATTTCTGTAAAATTGGGTAGAGTCGTGGGATATGTAAAAATTCCTTACAAATCTTGTAGCAAACAATGGATGTTGGGATTTTCCTATTTGGAAATCCATGGAATTGAGTTTGACCCGGGTCTATACATTGTGTCCCTATCTATGAAACTCCCATAGCAGGCAGAGCTCCTAAGGCCCCCCAGGTCCCGATACATTTCCTGGCCCCCACAACCTTGGGCACTATGTGATTAGGTTTCCTTCAATCAAGCACTGTGTACACCCCACTTTTGGTCTTTCCGATTGCATAGGCTGCATATATTTCAATTTATCCATTAAACTTGCAATGTGATGTCACAAGCCCAATATGTAAGGCTCTCGTGTTGTTGTCCCCCCAGAAATTCATAAGGGTATCCCACCATAGCTTCAATCCTTATTTATTTATCTAAAGCATCCTACAACATATCAATCTTATATTTGGTTAACGACGTTCTTGTAAGAGGCATAAGTGCTTTAATAAACCAATCCCGTTGATGGTTCAGGTCTATGGGGTAACTCAACTTGTTGATTGCATCTTTGAATCGTCTGATCAAATCCCAAGCTGTTTCCCCTTCTCACTATTTAATTTCCTATAGTTCAGAAAATCCTGGTTGATTCGTCTAATGGAGTTTTCACTCTTGCATGAATTCCCTTTTTACATCATCCATTGCAGGATTCTGATGTAGCTTTGACCATTTGATGAACCACCTCAAGGATCTCTCCCTAAGAGTGGTTTGAAACTCAATCAATTTGGCAGCATTCGGTGTTTGGAGGTCCCTCCCTTTGACTTCACACAAGTACCAATGCTACTCCACATCATCATTCACTTTTCCAGATAACTCTCGGTACCACGTGAATGACCTCGCCCTATCTGATTGTGCTTGAGGAAGAAGTACAAGTCCTTTTGATACAGGCTGTGATGATCCTTGCGCGATCTTTCTAGTCTTACCACTACTACTAGTACTAACTTGAAATTTAGTTTGAACACTATGGACTCTAATAAATTTAATTAACTTCGACTTTAATTGATCAAGTTTTTTGTAAAGTACCAGGGGAAGGTTGGGAAAGGTGCTACCTAGGCACGGGGAGATCAAACTACCTTGTATCTTGGACGCTTCTCTTTCCACAAATAATCTTTCCATCGTGACATGCATGTCACCATCTGAGTCATATTTTGATATTGCACCTTCTATTATGCCTAATATCTCTTATTCTGCAGATCGGGATGGGATCCTATTATCTTTGCGATTCTTAACTCTCCCAGAAGACCCTTCTTTCCTTACCAGTCCTGCTGCCACTTCTTATTCTATAAAATTTTGCAACAACTCTAGTACTTGGTGCACATCCTTATTTTTCCTATTGATATCTCACATTTCCCTTTCCCACCATCTCTCCACTATTTGCGCTTTTCGATACACCCTTAGATCCCTAAATTTATTGGAATCATTTGTGTCCATCTTATCAATTTCCTCATATATCTTCGTCCCATAACATCCATCCCTTTAGATCCTTCACCCAGTACTGGGTGTTTAGGCTTCCATGCTTAGATTTTGAAAGGCCAACAACCCTTTTTCCACCATTAGAACTTTAATCTACAATGGGATCTCCTTTAACAACTTCCCCCACAACTCCAATCTTAATATATCTTCGGCTTTAGAGAAATACTGGTGGATTTTTGTAGAAAATTCAACAATATACCCTTCTAGCATAGACTATACACATAATTTTACAGCTAGAGTTAGATCAGTATCCAATGGATGTAATGCTACTAGATTTGATTGCGTCCATGTGCGACGAGATCTGTTATGTTCACCTATTTTTCCTTTGATATGCAGCCTCTGCAACCAATTATAAATCTCTTTAGGGAATTTACCCCAAAATATCTCGTATTGATCACTTGTCAAATTTGAATACATGATTTGTTCCTTCAACTTCCTTTACTGCTGTTGTCGAAGCTGGTCTTGTTGTCAGATGAACTAATCTACATGGTTATCCCACCAACTTCGTAGTTCTCTCCTATAAATCCTTGATTAAATTTCAGGTCCCAGCAACGTAAGCATTTTTTGGCTGAAAATAATAAAGGTCCCAGCAACGGAAGCATTTTTTGGCTGAAAATAATAACCGAGTAAAGACCCAGGTTCAGGCACAGGGGCCAACAAGGCTCCATTGTAGTCTAGGAAAACGGTGACATTTTAACCTTACCCAAAAATAAGTAAGGAGTCCCACACGAGGTGTGTCGTGACCTTAATAAGATGAGAGAGTGGGAATGGGATATCAGAAAATACTATCAATCGTTACTTCTTTAGCACATGAACATCACAATTGAGGAATCATTCTGCAAGATCTAAAACATACCATCAAGTGAAGAGAACTGAAAGATACATAACTTATTTTTTTTAACTCCCAACCATTCAGATAATAACAGTGAATCGGAGCATACACCCAAGATATAGACCAACAAGCATCTATTTATATTAGCTTCATCATAATACATTACATTAACTATAAAATTTTCTTTCCTAGATAACATTCAGGACTAACAATATAGCCTATTGCAAAGAAACCAATGAACCAATCTCTATGTCTATTAAAATACAAAGAATTTTCTGAGCCTAATTCTCCTGCATCAGACTCCCAAGGTTAAAAATAATCATGATCTCCTAATCATGTGATTTTAATCTTTGTCTTCCTGGATCCCACACCTTGTTTTGTAGTTTGTCATCTATTTTTGCTGTTGTTTGTTGCTTTTCTCAAGGTCTCCACACTTTATGCTTCTTTGCTCCACTGGCTGTACTTTCACAGTCTGTTACTGTCTTCCTTTTGCTGCTATTGTTTCTTTTATTTCTTGTTGATGTATTCCTCACTTTCATCATTATCCTTCTTATTAGTTCAATTTCTCTATCCAATAAATCTTCTGTCTGCTGATTACCTTCACTCCTTAATTGCTGAACTTTTATTCTCACTGCCGCCCTGTCATCATCACCCTCTTGTTTTTTGCAATTACTAACTTCTTCCATATTGTCACTTATGAAAATTTGTTTGTCTCTTTTATTAAGCAATTCATTGGACTGCTACATATTATGCCCTTTACTGCTATCTTCATCTCTTTTCTTTATTTTGTTGCTGATGTCCTCTAGTTCTTGCACCTTCACATTCTACACTTCTTCAAGCTCTTTCTCTTCCTATATTAAATCCTGATTCTTCAACATAATTTCTAGTAATTTAATTTATTTATTCCATGGATTAAATATTTCCACAGAATTTTCTTCCTTCTCCTTTACTTGACTGCCCAACTGTGTCAAATTTTCTCTAGCATCTGCAACAAAACCTGCATTCAAAAAACAATTATTAAAATAAAAACCATAAGGCCTCAATGCCTTTCTTTCCTCTGGCAACATTTCAGTATGTTGTTTTTATTTTTCTTCCTTGATCAACACATCAGTATGCTGATTCATTCTCCTTAAATAATTCTCTAAAGGCAGCTCAAGACTATCAACAAGTCTCTCTTTCACACCATCTGCTCTCATGATGTCTTTTTGTTCTTGTTCACTGTAGTGAATTCCGTGTTCTGTAATCTCTCTGTCATACTCTGAGTTTTCCAACAAATATTCCAGCAATGCAATTTCTTTTTGGCATTCCTTAAGTACTCCATCATCACTGACAATTCCTGCATTTATACGCAAATTGTCAGTCTTCAATTCACAAAGCTCAGCAGTCTCAATTGTTGCTTCACATATCAGTTCTTTAGACTGAATCTCATCTTCTTCTTTCACAAGAAATTCTTCTTGTGTTGTAACAGATTCAAATATAAACACATCATTTCTTTCCTTATTCAAGAGACATTCCTCATCATTACTTTCTGCTTCAGAGTATTTATCTTCTGAAATATATTCTTCCATACTTTTGACAGCTTCAAAAGATATCTCATCCTCTACAAAACCTGTAATCACATCAAAATTATTAGATTAAAAAATACAAGACTTTACATAATCCAACTGATCTGAACTTTCCCAACAACTCAGGAAATCATCAATAATTCCCTCTTTAGCAAGGTAAACTTATTTTTGTCTTAAATCTTCACAATAATTCATAAGATCTTTCACAGATCTCCATTCTTCATCTGTACCCATATCATCACTCTGTTTTGCTTCACAAATGGAAACTTCCATTTTCAACTCAGCTTCTCTGAGTTATTTACATCCCAATTGCACACTCATCATCTGTTCAAGCTTTCTTAGCTCTTCTACTAATTTCATATTCACTTGTTGTTCTCTCTTCTGTTGTAGCCTCTACCACTTTACTTTCTTCTTCATGGTCCAACCATATCTTTGGTTTTCTTCTATCATCATTTTCAATTTATTAAAATTTTCTCTTATCTCAGCTAACTCTTTGTCATATTCTTCATTATTTAACTGCTTCCATATGCCATTTTCCTTGGCATCTTCTCTTTTGGTCTCTCTCAGAACCTATGCTATCTCTTCTATGACTATCAGTAGTCATCTTCTTCTCCATTTTTGTCTTCAGGAGTTCCTTACTCATTAATCATGAATTGTACTAAAGCCTCTGCAATAAAAAGTCCTCCTTGTTACAACTTACCTCACCAATCCTTTTCTCTGGACTTGGTCTTTTGGCAAGTACTGGTTCTCTATCGTCTGGAAACTCTTGAGCATTCCTCTTTGCTCCTTCTAGGCTTCAACTCATATGCACCTTTGAAGAACACAATTGTCCTTTTTATCCAACCTCCGTTGGAATTATTCAAGGTTTTGTTCCACACTTTACTCAGAAACTCTTACCAGTTTCCTTTATCAGTGCTCTTAAAGCTATGATTCCTTTGCTGAGATTTTCTTCAACTACCTGCAACTTGAATTCTGCAAACATAATCTTCAAATCAGAGTTAAAATAACACTTATCAACTCACCCTCCAGATTTTTTTATGATCTTGTTTCACCCCTCATCTGCACTATATCTCTATGTGCTGCAATCTATCAGATTCAAAATCTGATCTCTTTTTATTTTCTCCATCACACATGCATTCATTCTAATTACAATTTAATTAAAACAAACTTGAACCTTCAAAAGAGTTGTTTCCTACTCTGATACCAAAAATGATGCTACCATAGCAGCAAAAACCCACAAATGTATTCCTAATACAATCTCATGTAAACAAATCTTATCAACCTCGAAACTGAGGCTTCTCCATATGCGGAAGCTATTTTCATTTGTTGATAATTATGGCTACCAACCATATGAAAATACCCACCTTGACATTTCATATTTCTGACTTTGACTTTGGTTCAAAACCTAAATAGTAGAATTATTTAATTCGGAATTAAATTCCTTTCTCACAACTATGGTTTAAAAACCCCAAATTACCAATCGTGAATCATATCCGCTTATGATTTTCAACTCTATGGTTTAAACCCACAAATGTATTTTCTTCAAATATCATGCAATATCCACCTGCATATTAACCCAATTGATCACGTGGAAGTTTTTCTGAACCAACCTTCAAAAAGACATTTCCATACTTTACAACTATGGTTAAAACCTTATATGAATTAAAACCCATATGAAATATCTGCTTTATTATTTTTGTATATATGACTCTTGATCATGGTTCATGTTCATAATGTCCACATATATAAACTTATCCATTTCTTACCATTCACATTTATGAATTCGAGTTAGGTTAAAAACCCAAAGCACCAACATAATATCATATCTGGCCCCACAGCTTTATTAACATACCTTTTTCACTATTGGGTCCACACCTTTCTTAATCTCTGCACAACTTCTGATGCGAACACTGTCAGATCTTTTCCTCCTTTGATCGGATGGCTATCGCATAAAATTAAGCCCAAAAACTTATCCTTCCAAACTAACGCGAAATAGCTGGTTTTTAATTTCCACGCGTCGGCTTCTAAATGCTATTGCATTCTCTCTAGCAATTACTGCTTACCACTCTAAAGCTGTGCAAAAAATCCTTTGGTGGTTTCCAAAACCACTCCTCTGTTCCTCTTCTATGAAGAAACCATCTTCACGATTCCGTTGGTCTTTGACTTACAATTCCGCATGAAATCCTTTAATGTAGCTCCTCCGCACACTTAGTGAAACACTCAATTCATCGATTCATAGTTCCACTTCTTATTGCGGCAAACATAGATCTTTTCTCTATTATAATTTCAAGCATCAACTGTAATTAAATATTTTTCCTCGATTTAGTTTGTTGTTTCAACAGAACCATGTTTTTTCCATCCAACCCCTTCATTGTATAATATTCTTTTTGAATTCACTCTTGTGCGCTCTCCACTGTTTATCAATTCACAGGTTTCATAAAATCCATATATATGAACCCTCAGTTCATAAGTTAGCCTTCATGTAATTATGTTTGGATATCAAATTACAAGGTGATATTTCTTTCAAAGGCATTTATCCATAATGTGATCAATGATCGACCTTTGGTAAAGACAATCCACATAGAATTCAATTTATAACTGAATATTTGACCCTTTAAAACCACACTCAATCTCCTGAACTCATTCATTACATCATTTGAGTTTGAGTACTCTGCTCATTCATTTCCTTCATTAAAACTCAATAAATCAGTGCACACAATAATTCAGAAATCAAATTCCTCCATATATACATATAATCAAATAATTACAAAAGACCTGTTGTCTCTTTCCTGATATTCTAATTAATGGCCCTTTTTTTTTCCAACTGCCCGTAGGCTTACCACAAAAAGCCCCTGTTTTTCCAAAACCCTACTTTCTCTCTAAAAAATCTTCTACCTTTTCTACCTTTGGGGTTTTACAGTTTATACAAATTTTTCTGAACCAATTTAGGTTCAAATCCTCTATCATCTCAACAAAATCCTCCAAATCATCTAAGTCCTAAAATCTATCATTTATCTCTAAGGATCCTCTCTAATCCCATAAAATCATGAAACTAATTCTAACTTAAGATTTACAATTAATTCCTAACTCTCCCAATCCCTATGAAAACTCAACTATCCTAATTCTCTCATGTTCTCCAATCATTCGGGAACATTTACAAAATTCCTCTCAATATTTGATTAATTCTTATTCTAAATCACTCAAAACATTAACAATTACATTAATGAACCAATATTCTTTGAAAACAGTAGATCCCTATGTCTATTAAAATACAAAGGATTTTCTGAGCCTAATGCTCCTGCATCAGATTGAATCTTTGCAAGGGCTCTTTTGAGCTTGGCTCTTGCAATCTTGTTTCTTAAGGCATAATGCCTTACCATCTTCCTTTTCATGTCAAGGTCTCTCTTAGTCTTCTTCAGCTGATCCTCTAAGTGTACATTAGCCCTCTCTAACCAAGATTCCATTTCATAGTCTATTTCCATGGCAAGCAGCTCACTTGGAGTGAGTTTCTCTGCCAATTTTGTCTCTTGCTCCCTTTCTTTGGCTAAGTCTTTATTCAATCCAATTTTCCTTGGCCTCTTCCTAGGAAGCTGCTCTTCCTCTTCTTCAGTGTCATCATGAATGCCATCTGTCTCACCGCCATCATTACTGTCATCATCACTCTTTGACCCAATGCCATCATCACTTCTCTCATGGATCTTTGACCCACTTCCATCATCACTACTGCTTTCTGCCTCATTTCCATCTGCTTTACTGATATGTGCCTCACTGACCTCTTCTTCATTGCTTTCTTCCTCATTGGTTGATTCCTCATTTCCATCTTTATCACTGTCCCTTTCTGCTTCATTGCTCTTTTCTACCTCACTGATTGATTTCTCATTGTTTTATTCCTCATTTCCATCTCTCTTACTGTTTGATGCATTAGTACCACGAGATGATGGTGAGGGGTTGTGAGAGGGTGATGAAAGAGGATCATCATGAGGTGAAGGTATGCGAGTGAGAGGTGATGTGGAAAGGTCATCATGGGGTGAAGGAATGTGAGTGGATGGTGATGCATGAGTAGTGGGGTGTGATGGTGAAGGAGGAATGAATGAGAGGCTAATAACTCAATGATAACCCTCTGCTAATATGTTTAAACTCTATTTTGAAACACTTTTGGGCTGATGTCAAATTGAGATGAAGGATGGTAATGGAATGTCAGTCTTTGCAAGTGGAGGGTCTGATTGAATGAATGGAATGGGTGTAGGGACAACTTAGGTGAATTAACAATCCTCAAACAATGTAATCCCTCTGGCTAGGAAAATGAAGCAATTGAAAAAAGTGATTTCAAGGTTGAAACTTAGGGTTCCATTCCATTGATTAAAAAAATCACCAAAATTTGCTTGAAGATGAGTGTATGTGATGTACTTACCCCTGAATATGCTTGGAGGACCTTTGGAATAGATTTGAAAGCAAATGTTGTGTAACCAGCTCCAAAAAGAGAAGAAAAGAGATATCAACGCCTTAGAAATGAGCCACTTCGAGGGGGCAACCTCCAATACATTACATAAATGAACAATTCTTGGATGATACAATTCACAAAACCTCCTTTCTATATATAGGAGTTCATGGGGCCATAATGTAATCCTAGTGGGCCACAATGTAATCCTAGCCGACCTAACAATAATAATTTTAAGGGCACAATAATAACAAAATGGGGGTTACAAGGGTTCAATAATAACAATAAGGGGGTTACACTAACAATAATAAGGGACTATACTAGTGATATAGGGACCTAACATGCCCCTCTCCTTCAAAAAAGTATTGTCCTCAACGCTTGAGTAGCTCCGGGTGCTTCTGTATAAAATTCTCATCCTCCCATGTAGAATCTTCAGTGGGTAAGTTCTTCCACTTGATGAGATACTCTGAAATTGATCGATTCCGTAGTTGTCGAGTTCTTTTTTCCATGACTGCTTCAGGTTCCAATATGATTTTCCCTTTCCCATCAAGTTCTGGCAATACTGTTTGAACTGGAAGATTTTCACCTATAACCTTCTTTAAGCATGAAACATGGAAAACTGGATGTACTCGCGAAGAAGCAGGAAGCTCCAATTTGTATGCCATAGTACCAATATTTTGCAACACCTTGTAAGGACCATAGTACTTTAGCGATAATTTATTATCCTTCTTTGCTTGCTTGAGGGACATTTGTTTGTATGGTTGTAGCCGTAAAAATACCCAATCTCCTACATCAAAACTTCTCTCGCTACGATGTTGATCTGCCTGTTGTTTCATTCGATTTTGTGCCAAATTCAGGTTATCCTTTAACCTGAATTCGATTTTGTGCCAAATTCAGGTTATCCTTTAACCTCATTAACCTCATTAGTCATCTTGGCCAAGGGCACAGTGCCTAAGCGAAGGGCACAACGCTCAATCCCAGTCGCACAATGTTTTTTTTTAGAGGGCATTTGGAGGCCTTCCAATGTCCAAATTGGGCCCATGATAGCTCGTTAGAAAGCGTATTCTGTGTAATTTCCAAATATACCTTTTTTTTGCTGATTGGAGTTGATTTTACCTATCAAACGTTGATTCTACTAGGACTGGAAAAAAGTGTTGAATGATGGTGCAAAAATGCAGAGTGATGGTGCAGGAAATGTTTGGAGGCCTTCCTCAACTCCAAAGTGAGCTTATGATATCTCATTAGAAAGATATTCCAGTCTAGTTATCATTTGAATCTTCAATAAAGTCATTTGGACACTCTAGCTATGAGAAAACGTGATTTTCCCAAGGTCACTCCAAAAGTGTAGAAATTCTCTCGTGACACGTATTTTTGACATTTATCTAAAACCATGACACCTGTGTAAAATATGAAGGAGGTTTTTATTATTGGACCTATGATGTACAAAAAAATCTCTCATTTTTTTCAAATTCATCTCTATTCGGTCAAAAACATAGTTTGAAGAAAAACTGGCCCTATGAGTGACAAATGGCTTGGCTCTTGGAATGAATTCCTGGAAAATGATGGAGGCATGATGTTTATGAGTGGGTATGGATTCATGCTTGCTTATATTACCTACCATATGGATATTCTAATCCTATGCCTCTTTTCCATAGCAAACCTTAGCCTAGTGGAAGAGGAAATTAGAGTTTAGTGCTTCCTCCAGGTCATTTCTGCCATTGATCACTGTTTGGCACTCTGCTGGACCATTAAGCTCAAAAACCCTAGTCATATATAAGAAAAAGTGTCTCCTCTTCTCCTTGCTGCAAGTTTTCTTCATTCCAGAATAGACCACCTACCTTACCAGTACTTTCTGCTGATGGACCTTTCAACACTCCTGCAGAAGTGCCAAAGTTTGTCCATTTCCTCATGTGAAGACTCTGAACTGAAGGATAGTCTTCTTTGGAACATCTTAAGGTATTTCTTGAATAACTATGTGTTTACCTTCTATTACATCTGAGCCAGCTTCTAGCAAAGGAAAAGCAGTGTTTGGAACACCAATGATGACCTTAAAACATGTGAAACCCTAATTGACCTAGTGGGAGGATTCTTTGACCCGACCTTGACTAAAACTTGGCTAGGAGACCTTAAGTGAAAACATAGTACTTGTAAAAGTGTTGTATTGAAGATCCAAAATACAATGTACTTGATTTATCTAAAGAACCTACAGAGATAGTTTTGAGACCATCAATGCTTTACGAACTTAGGGAACATGGGAAAAAGTTAGCTATAGGAAACCCTAGAGGGAAAGTGGAGTTATGGACAAGTGAAAACAGGGTAATGAGGTTATATGTAGAGAAGGAGGCTGAAAATGGTAGGTATAAGCCCATAAGGACTTTGTAGGAGTGACAAGGTGACCATGGAATGGCAAGCTGATAAAATAGTGAATTAGTTTGAAAAAGGATAATGAAGGCAGTGAGATTGCTAAAACTCACAATATTCAAAGAATTTTGTTTTTAGAAATCTATAACCATTCTATAGTCATCTACAAATAGTGAAAAACACTGATGACTAACACATTTCACCTCTATACATATATTAGAAACATTTCACATTTATACATATATCAAAAATTCCAATTGTTGTTTAAATTATTTCGGAAGTTTAGTAGCAACATATGACACATTAAGTGGAATAATTATAGTATTGAATTTATTTTAACAACTCAAAAAATATTCCCCAGATGTGAGTGTTCTCTAGCATTATATCCATCAGCCACATGGCAGCACCGTCGCCTGGCAGCCGTCCTTGTCATGAAGAGGCACATGGCCCTGACATGGGTGTTAATAAATGTGGCGTGGGTGATATTTACTTCACCAACCATGCTCTGTCCATCACGTCCTCTCTGCACTAGTTGAGAATTTACTCCACCCTCTAGGCATTCACTCCACCCTCTGCGAATTTACTCCACCCTCTGCCATATATGTACAATGGCGATGTCCCTCAGACATTATCCCTTAGTGTTTTTGTTATTCTCAGTGTTGGCTCTATCATCTCCTGCAACAATTCCTCTCCTCCCGCAGCCCTGCACCAACCCTCAGCCCAATTGTGCCGAACTGCTCTCTGTCACGCAGCTTGTCCACCCCCTTCACTTCCTATGCATTCTTGCAGCTCACTTTACGCCATGCCATGATGCCACCGTATGCGATTCCACAGAGGTGGAGGTCGTGGCTCTCCATACCGTCCTCCCATTCATGCCATGGCTGAAAGAACTGTGGATTTTTCTTTGAATTTGGTTGCGCTTGAGGTCTTAGATCCTCATCACCTCTCTAGTCATATTTCCATGCACCTTCTTGAAGCCTCAACAGGACCATTTGGCTCACGCTCCAGGAAGCAGATGCACAAGTCCACCATGTCTCCTTCCTCCCTCAACCTTTCGCACAAAATGGTGGCACTTCTGGTTAAGTTAGATGAGGATGCCTCGAACAGTGATGGAAGTTGCAGCTCTAATGAAGACGACAAAGATTCCGAGACAGGTGCCTACTCGATCTCCTCTCTGGTGCTGGAATCCTAGCTGTCCAATCACAAGGATGAAATCTACGAGTATAGATGCCTCATCAAGGAAGATCCTCCTCAACAACCTTTGCAGGATGATAAGTAGCAGCAAGCACAATGTCATGGTTCCCACTTGTCATGGCTCTCTCTGTTATGGTCTAGTTCTCTCGTATTTTTATTTTTTGCACTGTATAATGTTGTTTAAAGCTGGTTTCCCTATGAGGGAGGTGTTTTCTCTACTACATGGAGTGGTTTCTTGGGCTGGTTTCCCCTCCCCAGCTATCCCCACTTTTGAATTTTTGAACTTGCTATTTCTCGCCGGAATTGGCTAATGCAACAATTCCGAATGGATGACGATTGTATCTCCGTGATTTGTATAATATAATAGAAGTATCCATATTTAGAAAAAAAACAACTCAAAAAATATTCTTATAATTAAAATGTGTTCTTCAAACATTTTTGAGTCCCTATTTAGATTTAGACAAATAAATGGATCCTTTGGAGCTTCTTAGATGGTAATTTTCAGAGTTTTCCTCCAAAATGTAGAGTTGGAGTCACTCATTTTCTATCCTGAAACCATTATTTTATGGTCAAATATTTTTTTTAGTGTAACGTTCAACATTTTATTACTAAAGGAGAGCATTACAAAAGATGGTTCTCTATACTACTAGCCCACCCGTAAGGAAACCAACCCAGAATGAGTAGCTTAATATTACACGTCTCGCTTGATAATTTTAGCAGACAAAAGGAAAAAAGTATTAGAGCCCACACTAAACTTACTAAACTTCAAGAGGCTACAAACATATTGGCTCCATTGTACAAAGATATCCAAACTGAGCCAAAACAAAAAGTAACTACCCATGATCACTTAAGACTAGAAATAGGACCATTGTGGAACCTGTAATTTGTATGCATAAGGCTGCCAAGGATTTATCATGCCAAAGAACCATACCGACGAAACCCAAGCAAAAAAGGTGCACTAACCACGAGTTGTATTTGTTCTTCCACCATGAAGGAGCCATGAACCACGAAACAAGAGCTGAAATTTCCCTCCTACCAGAGTTGGAGCCTTTGAACACCACCATGAGATTGTAATCATCGTGAAGCCTGCAACAAGCAGAGTATAGAGAAGATCCCAACGAGCATTAACGACCATTGAGACTTCAAATAATGAAACAATCAAGTTAATTCCTTATCAAAAGAGTTTCTAGAAATGCATCTTGTTTCATTCTCTCTTATTGAGATTCAGGATGAAGAAGTGGTGGACCAAATAAATTTCCACCTATAACATATACATATCCAACAATTCTGTTTCACTTTATTTTGGTTATTACCCAACATTTTTGAACTTTATATCTATAGCTCTATCAATAATTCAATAAGCAATACAAGATTTTTTTTTTGTTAGTCATCAGGAACTAAAGTGTTTATGATTTTCTAATAGTCAGGTAATAAATAAATTAAGCATTTTTTAAATCACGATTTTAAAATTGAAATGAAGGAATTTTAAAGAAATAATTTAAATTTAAATTTTAGTAGGTGCAAAGCTTTATGTGTTTATATAGGGAAAGCGATTTTACTTTTTAAAATTAGTTTTCATTATTAATTTAAAAATTTTAAAACACACTTGATATATCAAATTAGTTAATTTGAATAAGAATATATATATTTATAAATTTTATATTTCACTAGTGTGGAATGTAAATTAATTGGCTTATATTCATCTTAACTCTTAATCTATCAAGCACTAAGAAGAGTGCTTAGTAGATCCAGAACTAAAATAGATTTAGCCTGGTAATTATTAATTTTATTTTTTATGAATTTAATTTAATTTATTTGTATTTTAACTGAGTCAAAATGTTTACATGATAGCATATTACATCTCTCTCATGCTAAATTAGAAAGCTCCTCTTAACGTAAAAATTTAAATATATATTAAATATTTAAAGTATTTTTTTTAAAACTATATAAATTTAACATTTTAATAAAGTTATATAATTTATATAACTTTAACATTTAAATAAAATAATATATAATTTAATATTTAAAAAAAATATAGATATAACAATTCTATCACAAAATCTACAAAATTTCAACACATCCATTAACACAAGTAAATCATTACACCTAATTACATGACAAATGGTTTAGTAGCTTGGAACAATGGGAGTTCTAGTATGGCTATCTCGTGTTTCAATTAGATCCCTCCCCTCGTGTAATGTTTAAATTATCTTGCATATGTTTACTCCTATACTTTGAATGTTTATCTTATGAATATGAGTTGTATTTTTGTCAAAAATATGGTGGTTTTTACAGGATATATAATAAGGTATTTATGGCCTATACGTGGGCTATGATTTCAAATTTTTGTTTGTCAGTGAGTATTAATTTTCATGGTCAAAAACCTTGGTTATTGATTTTCCATAATAAGACGTCACTCAAATTGAGGTGTGATTTTTATTTTAAACTTGCAATGGCCACTCAGGTTGATCACTTTCATGTACGTGAAGGCATTAATGTTGAAATGTATCCTTGTGGAATCAAGGAACACCCTCCATTTTTAATGAGGTGGTACTCCTCTTTTAAAAAAAGGTATCTTCTTTATCAAATTTATTAAGTATGATAGGGAATGTTATGTAGCAAAACATAATGTGATCTTTACTTTTCAAGAAAATGCGAAGTTTTTTTATACTAGATATTATTTAAGCACATATTACTTCCCCAAAGTGGTGTAGGAATAGATAACATTTGAAAAACTATAAATAGATATTTGTATTAAGTGAAAAACCAAAATGGGAAACACTTTTTGGAATTGGGGTTTTATGGTTAATATGTGTTGGGAGAAAAAATACTAATAGAAATAATTATGAAAAAATAGTATACACTGGTGGTAATACTATACTTACTATATAAAAATGTTTTAGAGAAAAATGAATTCTAAAAATGAAAATGTTGACGAACACCTAAAAAACGAAAACATCAAAAATATGGAAAAGTGTTACCCATGTTCACATTTTCGCCTTATTATAAAATGAGTTTGTCAAATAAGGATATTTATGCCTCCACTAAAAAATAAAGTAAGGGAAATAATCAAGCTTTATACTAGAAGAAGATAAAACAAAAAATGACAAAAGGTTTTCAAAGAATTATATAAGATTGTAAATTTCATTTGAAAAGGAATTGAACAAGATCACATGATCAAATCTCAAGTCAATATTCTTGCAATATAGAGACATAAAACTATGTGATACTTGAAGTAGTTCTCTAAGGAGCTTTTTTAAAACATAAATCCCAAATGTAATTTTTTTAAACATTAGAAATAGTATGACTTGTGGCCTTTACAATCCATGAAATAAATAATAAAAACGTGTGTTCTCATGAGAAAGGTATAATTCTCCTAAACCTCGAAGTTAGTGAGAGTGTTGAGACGGAAAATCCCCTCTATGGACATAGGCGATCCCTCTAGCCCTAGGGTGGGTCTAGCAACAAGGGAACATGCTAGACTTTTGGATTCCTAGCTTATAAATGAAAGACGAGATGAGATAGATACCCTACCTCGATCCAACGCTTTTGTCGTGGCTTGAAACAATGATCCTCTGATATTTGTCTATAGAAATTTATTAATACTGATGTATTACTGGATTCTCCCGATCTAACAAATTAATCTTATGTTAAATACATAATCCTTCTTTTGGGGTTTTCATGTTTTGGCCAGATTGGCAAGACCAAAAGATGAGACAACATCAGAACCACTTTAAGACCTAAGGATCTAGCCCTCCTAGGTCCAGAAAGGGATCTCTCTGTATTAGCAAAGGTTTTATGTCTTTGAAGCTCAAAAGTTAAGATATTAGGCTAGTTATAGGCTTGGGGTTTGTTTGTTGGATTGTATGTTTGGTTGCTGGGAATCAGGAAAGAAGGGTTTCAATATAAGACAAGGATGAGCAAAGAGGATTTTAGGCAAAGGAGGGATGAGTCAGAGAACATTCAATACCATTGGGCAATGGAGTCAGGAAAGGGTTTACTTGTTGTTCAAAATGCAAGCTTTCAGTTGGGCTAGTCATCTAAAGCATTGGATCTTAAAGATGATAGTGTGGCATGAGATGGTAAGAGAGAAGGTGAAAGAAAGGAAACCTCCAAGGTGACCTTCAGGAATCAGACCTGTTGAGTCTCAAAAATGTTTTCCATATTCATACATATTTCCATTATGTCATAACCATTCAGCTCTTATTCCATAGCCATCTGGCCTAAAACCCTACATCAAGTAACCATTTTCATAAATATATGGGTTAAGATCCTTGTTTTCCAAATTTATTTATTTTATGTATTTAAAGTGAATTTATAATTAGAAACTAGAAAATTAACATAGTTTCATATATCTATATATGTGTTATGATTTTTGTGACATGTGTAGGTCAAAAGGAAGCTTCTAAAAGACCTTTATGTGGCCTCCCAAAACCAAATTCGAATTTGAGTGGAGAAGATCATGGGATCATGAGGACATGTGTCTCATTTCCTTGTTGTATTAAAACTCTAAGATGATATGTGTCTCATTTTTTAGTTGTGTTGAAACTCTAGAAAGACATGTGTCTTATCATTTCCTATTTTGATTGTAACTCTAGAGATGGAGGGAGAGATTCATGGACTCCCATTAATGAGATAACTTCTCATATTTTGTATAAATAGGAGAAGCTTTCTCCTATCCTGGGTAGTGAAAAATAGGAGAAGAAGATAAAGGAATAGAGTGTTTTGTAACAAAGCTTAAGATGGAATGGGATGTAGATTTGTGAGTTTTTCAATAAAGAAGTTCTTTGATGCTGTTTTGATTACAATTTTAAGGAGCTGAAGAATTTCACCAAATTGATAGCAGAGGGCCCCTGCTATTCAAGGAGGTTTTACATGTTTTCTAGATAAGTCATTTTCAATTCTGTTTTGTCATATTTCCTTACTTAGATTGCTTTCTGAAATCATAGCTTTTAGCATTATGTTTCATGTCATTTGCTTAGATAAAGGATCCTCATGATATTGCAGTTAGTCTCTTTCTCAAGCTCTTCCAATACATCTCTATTAAATGAATGGGATTCAATTGTGATAGTTTGAGTTATTAGCATTTCATTTTCTGTTATTTAGTTAAAAAGAAGATCCTCATTATACTGCAGTTAAGTCTCTTTCAAAAGCTTTTTCAATAAATCTCTAATTTATGAATGAGACTAAGTTGTAATATTGTGAGTTATTGATCGTTTTGCTTCATAGAAGATCCTTATCACATTATGATTAATCTCTTTCAAAAAGCTCTTCCAATAAACCTCTAACTCATGAATGAGATTTAGTTGTAATGTTATAAGTTGTTTCAACATTTCTTTTATGTTTTAAGAGATCCTTATCACATTATAATTAATCTCTTTCAAAAAGCTCTTCCAATAAACCTCTAACTTATGAATGAGATTTAGTTGTAATGTTATAAGTTGTTTCAGCATTTCTTTTATGTTTTAAGAGATCCTCATTGCATTAGAATTAATCTTTTTTCACAAGCTCTTCCAAAAAATGTCTAACTAAATGAATTAGATTAAGTTGTAGTGTTTTGAGTTACTTTTCATTTTATGAATGTTCATTTAGACGCTGTAATATCCATGGATTAAAACTTTTTGTTTTCATCATTTTCTAGTTAGGAACAGAACTTGTAAATAAACTCCATTTTAATTCATTTATTAACATTTCATTTTCTCCCTTTTGACATAAATCTAACTTCATCTTTTAAGCATAGAGTAGCATACTAAGATTCAAACATAACAACCCCAAAACATCAATAAAACACTAAAAAAAACAAAGTAAGAAAAATAGATACTTAGGCACATATAGTGCATCACACTTCCTCAGTTTACTAGCCTTGGTTGATAATTTATATTAGCAATTTAGGATACTAAATTGACTAAACATTTTGGCACCATTTCCGGGGAAGTGTAACTAGGTAGCCTTATTTCTTACATCTAAAAAAATAAAAAAAATAAAAAAAAAATTTCTTAAGTATGCTCTCCTCCTGCACTTTGTGTGATCTAGAGGATCAGAAAAATAATTTTTATGTTAAAAATAATAATAAATTATGTTTTCATCATTTCATTTCATTTTACAATAAACTTTAAAAATGATGAAAAATTTTAATTTCAATAATTGTTTTGTTTAATAAAATATATATGTATATTTTTTAATTTTTGAAAATATAATATATAATTTTATTAACAAATCAATTAAAAAACAAAAAAAAGACTCATGGAAATAAGACCCACGCATATGCATGAGGCCAGCCTTTGGCTTGGCTTTACGCATATATGCAGTCCTTCAATCCACACAAAGACCCATGCACTGCAATTTAAAAAAAAATGAACATTCTCTTTTCCATATTCATTTTTCCTCAAACAACAATTATTAGAAATCATTTTTAAAAATTTGCACACAATAAAGATATATCACATTAAGACACTGTTGATGAAGAGAAGATTGCAAATTGTTGGTGAGGAGAAGATTACAAATTGCTGATGAAGAGAAGATTACAAATTCAATTGCAAGGACAAACAATGGAAGTGTATCATATGAAGAAATTGTTGATGAAGAGAAGATTTCAGACTGTTGATAAAGAGAAGATTGTAGATTCCATTGCAAGTAATTAGAATGAAGGAGATCTATCTGAACTTCTCTGTGAGATACAAGCCATTACACTTCAAAAGCTGAAAATAAAAACAAACCAAACCACAAGTAATTGCCAGAAAACGAAATGCATAATTGTCAAAAACACCTGATTTTAAAACAAATTTTCTGAGCAAACCGAGGCGAATTAGAAAAAACTAAAACATGAGTTTTTTCGGGAACGGGGTGAATTAGGTAATACTATAAAACTTTCTGAAATTCACAGCCATTTGGGATAAATTCAAGGTTCTTCGGAGCACTAATTTGCAGTGTGCGTGAGAGAAATATATATATATATATATATATATATATATATATATATATATATATATTTTAATGAGAACAATCACGGTTTTATAAAATTCAATTTTGAAAAATAATCAAGGATCTGATTTTCTTATTTGAAGGAAAATGTGGCAGAATTCATGTGTGGTGGCACATGATGAGTGACAAATGGATTATTTGAGACAAACACATTATCACATGTGCATCAAATGCAAGTTGTATAAATTGAAAATGACTCTGCCTTGATCTCCTTCATAGTTAGGAATTTGACTTTAAAAATTTCAAGCTTTTTATTTTTATCTTGCATGAAAGAGGCATTGGCATGAATTTGTTTCAAAAATATTCATAAGGACAATTATTTCATCCATGCTTTATTTCATTTAAAAAATAAACGAAAAAAAATTCAAAAAAAAAAAAATCTTAATAATGGTTTGCAAGACAATTGGAAGATTATTTAGATGATTTCTAAACATTTGGCATTAATATTGTTGATGTGTATTTTTCTATAAAGTTTTAACTTGCAGAACACAACAAATCTTTGTGATGCCAATTGTTTTACGAAGCACAGTGCATGAAGTCATCCAACAATAGGGAATTGATTTATTTTTCATGGTTATTCTTTAAAAATGGATTGTTATCGATATCATGAATTGGACCGAATATAGAACTTTTTGATTTACCTTAATCTGTTTCATTTGACATTTAATTTTTGTGTAAGAATCAGAAAGAAATTAGCTACTTCTTTTTTAACACACTTATGTTCTTTATGTCAAGTTTTTTTTGCAGATTTGGGATGATCGAATGATCATTGAAGGAAACTAATTGTGCGCACGATTGGTTTTCAAAGGACCAATTTCATGAAAAACATAAGAACAAGTCCATGTTCATATCCATCAAGACCGTTACTTTTCCTCGCTTTTTGAATTGTAAATCCAACCAAGAAATTCAAAGCAAACCACAATTATTTTCCCAGCAAGAGTTAATTGTTCATTTTCCTTTATTCACATACACTTCTCATTACTTTTTGTCTACTCTACAAATAAAAGCAAGAAGTTCACCTACATGCTTGTTTCCCATTATCATTTTCCATTTTTCATTGTCCATTCCCATTTTCCTTTTCTTATCATTTTCATTTTGAAAATAAATCTTGCTTCAATGCAAATTATTGAATCCATAGTCCTTCAAAAATTATTCTTTCATGCTCGCGTTAGATGATGGAGGATTCCTTAAGGCCTTTCTTCTAACAAGTTTTGGCCTATCGACATCAGCACATTATCTAGGTCCAAGACTAGAGTCTTTAATAGTACCTTGAGGCTTATATTCATTAATGACAAGTTCTCTCGTTGACAATCATGGGAATACATCAATGTCCCTTGATCGTCAGATCTTGCAAGTAGCTCAACATCAACCCATCTATTTACACTTCGCAAGATGTACTTAGGTACCTTGGCACTCATTGACATTAATGGTGAGTTTGCCTCGCATTGGTTAACGACATTTATTAATGGTCGGTAATCCAATGACTTCTCTTCATGCTCGACATCAACACATTTATTCGCATGACTAGAATTGTACCATCAAATTTTGTAACAATTGAAGACTACATCATTTCAACAGTTTGCAGCAGGAATCAATTTGTATCAGCAGCAATAAAGATCCCAATCTTGCCATCAGCACAAAGAGAACAAAGAGAACAAAGAAGCAGATCAAATTCATTTGTTTACATAGTTCCTGATCCAACAACATCAACAGCCACACTCTTTAGTATACACAACTCATCCACATTTAAGGTAAGTGAAGGTATGTGGTTTTCTAATTTTTAGTCATATAATTCATTAGAATGCTAAAATTGTAACTTTAGAAAAATTCCTCACTCTTTTTTTTACATTGTCATATCTTTAGTTGGGGGGGGAAGGGATATCATTTCATATCCACATGTCATACACTATCATTCATTTTCATTTCATTTCCACCCACATATACTTCCCAACCAAATATTGTTGCAACATGATCCAAAAGATTATATGCCTTGCAAATGATCAATTCATTGATGGAGTATTTGATTTTAAATGTTTTCATGAACTTTGATGCAACAAAAAAAATAAAGCATTGTTACACAAGAACCATTGCTCAAAAAAATCGGTTGTCACACAAGAACAAACCATATAAAATTTTTTTTTTGTTGCAATCAAATGTATTATACTTTTCCAAAAGAAAATATTATAAAACAAAGTTTGGAACGAATCTATATGAGTCAAAACTCATAAAAGATCAACTCATGGACAAATGAATCATTGCAATAGTTACATGAGGACATGCAACAACTTCAATTGGGGGGTATGTTGAGTCTCAAAAGTGTTTTTCATATTCATACATATTTCCATTATGTCATAACCATGCAGCTCTTATTCCATAGCCATCTGACCTAAAACCCTACATCAAGTAACAATTTTCATAAAAATATGGGTTAAGATCCTTGTTTTCCAAAGTTATTCATTTTATGTATTTAAAGTGAATTTATGATTAGAAACTAGAAAATTAACATAGTTTCATATATCTATATATGTGTTATGAGTTTTGTGACATGTGTAGGTCAAAAGGAAGCTTCTAAAAGACCTTTATGTGGCATCCCAAAACCAAATTCTAATTTGAGTGGAGAAAATCATGAGATCATGAGGACATGTGTCTCATTTCCTAGTTGTATTGAAACTCTAAGAAGATATGTGTCTCATTTCTTAGTTGTGTTGAAACTCTAGAAAGACATGTGTCTTATCATTTCCTATTTTGATTGTAACTCTAGAGATGGAGGGAGAGATTCATGGACTCCCATTAATGAGATAACTTCTCATATTTTGTATAAATAGGAGAAGCTTTCTCCTATCATGGGTAGTGAAAAAATATGAGAAGAAGAGAAAGGAATAGAGTGTTTTGTAACAAAGCTTAAGATGGAATGGGATGTAGATTTGTGAGTTTTTCAATAAAGAAGTTCTTTGATGCTGTTTTGATTACAATTTTAAGGCGCTGAAAAATTTCACCAAATTGATAACAGAGGGCCCCTGCTATTCAAGGAGGTTTTACATGTTTTCTAGATAAGTCATTTTCAATTTTGTTTTGTCATATTTCCTTACTTAGATTACTTGCTGAAATCATAGCTTTTAGCATTATGTTTCATGTCATTTGCTTAAATAAAGGATCCTCATGATATTGCAGTTAGTCTCTTTCTCAAGCTCTTCCAATACATCTCTATTAAATGAATGAGATTCAATTGTGATATTTTGAGTTATTAGCATTTCATTTTATGTTATTTAGTTAAAAAGAAGATCCTCATTATACTACAGTTAAGTCTCTTTCAAAAGCTTTTCCAATAAATCTCTAATTTATGAATGAGACTAAGTTGTAATATTGTGAGCTATTGATCGTTTTGCTTCATAGAAGATCCTTATCACATTATGATTAATCTCTTTCAAAAAGCTCTTCCAATAAACCTCTAACTCATGAATGAGATTTAGTTGTAATGTTATAATTTGTTTCAGCATTTCTTTTATGTTTTAAGAGATCCTTATCACATTATAATTAATCTATTTCAAAAAGCTCTTCCAATAAACCTCTAACTCATGAATGTGATTTAGTTGTAATGTTATAAATTATTTCAGCATTTATTTTACGTTTTAAGAGATCCTCATTGCATTAGAATTAATATTTTTCACAAGCTCTTCTAACAAATCTCTAACTAAATGAATCAAATTAAATTGTAGTGTTTTGAGTTATTTTTCATTTCATGAATGTTTATTTAGAAGCTGTAATATCCATGGATTAGAACTTTTTGTTTTCATCATTTTCTAGTTAGGAACAGAACTTGTAAATAAACTCTCTTTTAATTCATTTATTAACATTTCATTTTCTCCCTTTTGACATAAATCTAACTTCATCTTTTTAGCATAGAGTAGCATACTAAGATTCAAACATAAAAAACCCAAAACATCAATAAAACACTAACAACAATGAAGTAAGAAAAAGAAATAGTTAGACACATATAGTGCATCACACTTCATCAGTTTACTAGCCTTGGTTGATAATTTATGTTAGCAATTTAGGACACTAAATTGACTAAACATTTTGGCACCGTTGCCGAGGAAGTGTAACTAGGTAGCCTTATTTCTTACATCTAAAAATAAATAAAAATTGAGTATGCTCTCCTCCTGCACTTTGTGTGATCTAGAGGATCATAAAAAGAATGTTTATGTTAAAAATAATAATAAATTATGTTTTCATCATTTCATTTCATTTTACAATAAACTTTAAAAATGATGAAAAATTTTAATTTCAATAATTATTTTGTTTAATGAAATATATATGTATATTTTTGAATTTTTGAAAATATAATATATAATTTTATTAACAAATCAATTAAAAAAAATGACTCATGAAAATAAGACCCACGCATATGCATGAGGCCAGCCTTTGGCTTGGCTTTACGCATATATGCAGTCCTTCAATCTGCACAAAGACCCATGCACTGCAATTTAAAAAACAATGAACCTTCTCTTTTCCATATTCGTTTTTCCTCAAAAAACAGTTATTAGAAATAATTTTTAAAAATTTGCACGCAATAAAGGTATATCACATGAAGAAATTGTTGATGAAGAGAAGGTTGCAAATTGTTGATGAGGAGAAGATTACAAATTGTTGATGAAGAGAAGATTACAAATTCAATTGCAGGGACAGACAATGGAAGTGTATTATATGAAGAAATTGTTGATGAAGAGAAGATTGTAGATTCCATTGCAAGTAATTGGAATGAAGGAGATCGATCTGAACTTCTCTGTGAGATACAAACCATTACACTTCCAAAGCTGCAAATAAAAACAAACCAAACCACAAGTAATTGCCAGAAAACGAAATGCGTAATTGTCAAAAACACCTGATTTTAAAATGAAATTTTTGAGCAAACCGAGGCGAATTAAAAAAAAATAAAACATGGATTTTTTTGGGAACGGGGTGAATTAGGTAATACTATAAAAAATTTCTAAAATTCGCAGTCATTTGGGAGAAATTCAGGGTTCTTCGGAGCACTAATTTGCAGTGTGTGTGAAAGAAATATATATATATATAATTTAATTTTGAAAAATAATCAAGGATCTGATTTCCTTATTTGAAGGAAAATGTGGCAGAATTCATGTGTGGTGACACATGATGAGTGACAAATGGATTATTTGAGGCAAACACATTATCACATGTGCATAAAATGCAAGTTGTATAAATTGAAAAGGACTCTGCCTTCATCTCCTTCATAGTTAAGAATTTGAATTTAGAAATTTCAAACTTTTTATTTTTATCTTGCATGAAAGAGACGTTGGCATGACTTTGTTTCAAAAATATTCATAAGGACAATTATTTCATCCATGCTTTATTAAAAAAAAAAAAAACTTCTTAATAATGGTTTGCAAGACAATTGGAAGATTATTTAGATGATTTCTAAACATTTGGCATTAATATTGTTGATGTGTATTTTTTTATAAAGTTTTAACTTGCAGAACACAACAAATATTTTTTATGCCAATTGTTTTACTGAGCACTGTGCATGAAGTCATCCGACAATAGGGAGTTGATTTATTTTTCATGGTTATTCTTTAAAAATGGATTGTTATCGATATCATGAATTGGACCGAATATATAACTTTTTGATTTACCTTAATCTATTTAATTTGACATTTAATTTTTGTGTAAGAATCAGAAAGAAATTAGCTACTTCTTTTTTAACACACTTATGTTCTTTATGTCAAGTTTTTTTTGCAGATTTGGGATGATCGAATGATCATTGAAGGAAACTAATTGTACGCACGATTAGTTTTCAAAGGATCAATTTCATGAAAAACATAAGAACAAGTCCATGTTCATATCCATCAAGACCATTACTTTTCCTCCCTTTTTGAATTGTAAATTCAACTAAGAAATTCAAAGAAAACCACCATTATTTTCCCAGCAAAAGTTAGTTGTTCATTTTTTTTTATTCACATACACTTCCCATTACTTTTTGTCTACTCCACAAATAAAAGCAAGAAGTTCACCTACATGCTTATTTCCCATTATCATTTTCCATTTTTCATTGTCCATTCCCATTTTCCTTTTCTTATCATTTTCATTTTGCAAATAAACCTTGCTTCAATGTAAATTATTGAATCCATAGTCCTTCAAAAATTATTCTTTCATGCTCGCATTAGACGATAGAGGATTCCTTAAGGCCTTCCTTCTAACAAGTCTTGGTCTATCGACATCAGCACATTATCTAGGTCCAAGACTAGAGTCCTTAATAGTACCTTGAGTCTTGTATGCATTAATGAAAAGTTATCTCGCTGATAATCATGGGAAAACATCAATGTCCATTGATCGTCAGATCTTGCAAGTAGCTCGACATCAACCCATCTATTCTCACTTCGCAAGATGTACTTAGGTACCTTGGCACTCATGGACATTAATGGTGAGTTTGCCACGCATTGGTTAACGACATTCATTAATGGTCGGTAATCCAATGACTTCTCTTCATACTCGACATCAACACATTTATTCGCATGACTAGAATTGTGCCATCAGATTTTGTAACAATTGAAGACTATCATTTCAGCAGGAATAAATTTGTATCAGCAGCAATAAAGATCCCAATCTTGCCATCAACACAAAGAGAACAAAGAAAACAAAGAAGCAGATCAAATTCATTTGTTTACATAGTTCCTGATCCAACAACATCAACAGCCACACTCTTTAGTATACACAACTCATCCACATTTAAGGTAAGTGAAAGTATGTGGTCTTCTAATTTTTAGTCATATAATTCATTAGAATGCTAAAATTGTAATTTTGGAAAAATTCCTCACTCCTTTTTTTACATTGTCATATCTTTAGTTGGGGGGAGAAGGGATATCATTTCATATCTACATGTCATACACTATCACACATTTTCATTTCATTTCCACCCACATATACTTCCCAACCAACTATTGTTGCAACATGATCCAAAAGATTATATGCCTTGCAAATGATCGATTCATTGATGGAGTATTTGATTCTAAATGTTTTCATGAACTTTGATGCAACAAAGAAAATAAAGCTTTGTTACACAAGAACCATTGCTCAAAAAAATCAATTGTCACACAAAAACCAACCATATATAAAAAAAAAAAACGTTGCAATCAAATGTATTATACTTTTCCAAAAGAAAATATTATAAAGCAAAGTTTGGAACGAATCTATATGAGTCAAAACTCATAAAAGATCAACTCATGGACAAATGAATCATTGCAATAGTTGCATGAGGACATGCAACAACTTCAGTTGGGGGGTATGTTGAGTCTCAAAAGTGTTTTCCATATTCATACATATTTCCATTATGTCATAACCATTAAGCTCTTATTCCATAGCCATATGACCTAAAACCCTACATCAAGTAACCATTTTCATAAATATATGGGTTAAGATCATTGTTTTCTAAATTTATTTATTTTATGTATTTAAAGTGAATTTATAATTACAAACTAGAAAATTAACATAGTTTCATATATCTATATATGTGTTATGAGTTTTGTGACGTGTAGGTCAAAAGGAAGCTTCTAAAAGACCTTTATGTGGCCTCCCAAAACCAAATTCGAATTTGAGTGGAGAAGATCATGGGATCATGAGGACATGTGTCTCATTTCCTTGTTGTATTGAAACTCTAAGAGGATATGTGTCTCATTTCTTAGTTGTGTTGAAACTCTAGAAAGACATGTGTCTTATCTTTTCCTATTTTGATTGTAACTCTAGAGATGGAGGGATGAATTCATGGACTCCCATTAATGAGATAACTTCTCATATTTTATATAAATAGGAGAAGATTTCTCCTATCATGAGTAGTGAAAAAATAGGAGAAGAAGATAAAGGAATAGAGAGTGTTTTGTAACAAAGCTTAAGATGGAATGGGATGTAGATTTGTGAGTTTTTCAATAAAGAAGTTCTTTGATGCTGTTTTGATTACAACTTTAAGGAGCTGAAGAATTTTACCAAATTGATAGCAGAGGGCCCCTGCTATTCAAGGAGGTTTTACATGTTTTCTAGATAAGTCATTTTCAATTCTGTTTTGTCATATTTCCTTACTTAGATTGCATTCTGAAAGCATAGCTTTTAGCATTATGTTTCATGTCATTTGCTTAGATAAAGGATCCTCATGATATTGCAGTTAGTCTCTTTCTCAAGCTCTTCCAATACATCTCTATTAAATGAATGGGATTAAATTGTGATATTTTGAGTTATTAGCATTTCATTTTCTGTTATTTAGTTAAAAAGAAGATCCTCATTATACTGTAGTTAAGTCTCTTTCAAAAGCTTTTCCAATAAATCTCTAATTCACGAATGAGACTAAGTTGTAATATTGTGAGTTATTGATCGTTTTGCTTCATAGAAGATCCTTATCACATTATGATTAATCTCTTTCAAAAAACTCTTCCAATAAACCTCTAACTCATGAATGAGATTTAGTTGTAATGCTATAAGTTGTTTCAGCTTTTCTTTTATGTTTTAAGAAATCCTTATCACATTATAATTAATCTCTTTCAAAAATCTCTTCCAATAAACCTCTAACTCATGAATGAGATTTAGTTGTAATATTATAAGTTGTTTCAACATTTCTTTTATGTTTTAAGAGATCCTCATTGCATTATAATTAATCTTTTTCACAAGCTCTTCCAACAAATCTTTAACTAAATGAATCATATTAAGTTGTAGTGTTTTGAGTTACTTTTCATTTCATGAATGTTCATTTAGAAGTTGTAATATCCATGGATTAGAACTTTTTGTTTTCATTATTTTCTAGTTAGGAACAGAACTTACAAATAAACTCTGTTTTAATTCATTTATTAACATTTCATTTTCTCCCTTTTGACATAAATCTAACTTCATCTTTTTAGCATAGAGTAGCATACTAAGATTCAAACATAAAAACCCCAAAACATCAATAAAACACTAAAAACAACGAAGTAAGAAAAAGAGATACTTAGAAACATATAGTGCATCACACTTCATCAGTTTACTAGCCCTGGTTGATAATTTATGTTAGCAATTTAGGACACTAAATTGACTAAACAAGACCCAGGGACAGGACATGCCATTGAACAACCTGTGATCTAGAACCTAAAGGCTAACTCTTCAGACAAGGAAACATTAAAGATTTGGACACAAGGTGAAAAAATGAGATTAGAGAGAGACTTTGAACTCTCAATGCTTCAGCCTCCAGCTCAAGGGAACTTAGTTAGATTCAATTAACTGAAAAGGATGCTAGTGAGACAAAAACAGATTTCTAGACTCCTAGTATCCCAATTCATTCAATTAAAATCTACCAAGCACTTCTAAGAACTGATTCATTAATTCATACATCAGCTAGCAACATATGGAACCACTACACTGGTTAAATTAGCTTGAAATCAATCCTTAGATAACACATACAACATAAAACATTGAAAGCAGGGAGAGCAGAAACATAGGGTACCCAACAAGGGTAAATCCCATGCCAGATTTCTGATGTGTGCCAGAAGAAATGAAATGTAATGAATTAAAAAGGAGAACATAGACAGAGATAGAAAAACATCACCGCTGCTTTAAATCATGATCCAAAGAAATGTGCTTGTCATATTAAAGAGCAACACCAGTCATGTACAACATTGCCAATAGCTTGATATTCAGCCTGAAAACATCTTCTTCAGCTTATCTTACAACTTTACACAGAGACTACGTCTCAAAAGAAACAACTTGCAATTCTCAGATATCCGATCAACAACTTTATAATGAGTTTCTTCATGAATTTTATAGTTGAAAAAGAGGTTGAGGAGGTAGATGGAAAACTAAATGTAGCATTAAAAATCAAAAGAGGAAGAGGGCCGAGGCCCCATTCTATCTTAAATTCTGGGCATTTATCTTTGGTACTCTTTGGATGCAAGAGTGGTCTTCGTCAGGCTGCAATTTACTCCAGATATTGACCTTGATGTACTTGTTGTAATACCTCTGCAATACTCTGGAGAGCTGAACAAAAACAAATCAATGACTTTGGGTCTGCCATACTGTGTAAAAAATGATTTTGATAGCATAGGACTATTTTCAGGGCTGGAAAACTTCTCATTGACACATTGTAGACTGAAACAGTAATGAGTACTATGTCCTTTCTCAGGGGAAGACATCCTGCTGATGTGAAACCTTGATGATATCATTTTCTGCGCACTAGACCTCTCGTGTGATTCATGAGGTCTTCGATCTGGTACTTTGCCTTTAAATTATTGGATTAAGGCTCACAATCTTGAATTACAGGCCTTAAACTCTCTGCTTTCTCATTGATACTCTTTGTCGCTCCATGATTTCCTTTGTGTGCGAAATTTGCGCTTTAATGGCTCTGGACATGTTTTACAGAGTTTAACTCTGTTCCTTTAATGAGCATTATGTCGTAACATCTTCCTAGGCTTTTTCTCCATAATTTCAGTATCTGAAGATGGTCTTTTCCTGCGTTTTGTGCCACTGTAACAGTGACTGTGAACATAGGAGGCTTTTGCCACCTAAAACCCTGCAAAACACACAAAAATCGTTAAGAAATCCATGCTGGAAGGGAAGGACGCTTTGATGGCCTGTGGAATGATGATGGAATTGTGGAGGAATGGTGAAAAATGCAGTGGAAAGCTTGTAGAATGGTGGCGCAGCATGGTGGAAATAGTGGGAATGGACTCAAATAAAAAAAAATGGAGAAATGGACTAATTATAGACCAGGGGTGGCAGAGAACACGTGGTGAAAACCTGAAGGACAGGTGGCGCAATACCCAGAAAATGGGAAAAGCGATGAAAATGGGTGACGTGGAGTACTGGCGGGGAAAACGGTCAAAGGCGGGGGCGATTTGATCTGGACTGTCCGATCCAAGGAGGAGATCGACGGCTGAAAATGCATCGAAGGGTGACTGATGGTGGGCCTGGGATCCCTTTTGTCTTGGATTATCCCCCGTGCAACTTCGTGACGCGATCACCGTTAGATAGACAGCTCCATATCAGATGGTGTATGCACATATTGCGCTGGGTCCACGACCGAACTATAACGCGCGATGGAGGGCGGTTTTTGAATAGTGCACAGGGCCACACATCATACAGTGAATGGAATCGCTCTGGAACGAAAAATACCACCCACCTTCTAAAGGCGGTGTGATAGAAACCGATAGTTTTCTGCACAGTGTTTTGGCGCGGGGAACACCGGGGCGGATGAACTACTGACCGTTGATTTGCGGATTGAATGAACGGTGGATATGCGATAGGGGCGGTGAACGGGGTGGGCCACGGGCGCGATGCTGATCTGCGAAGACTATTGAATCTATATAGATTGACGGCGGGTATTGCGCTCGATATATAACCGCGCTAAGCGCTTTTCGGGCTAGCGCCTAGTTCTAGCACTGGGTCATGTGGGGGGAAACGGTTCTGGGGCTGGGGCCGAAAGGTGCTAAACCCGAAATGTGAAGAATATGAGTTTTTTGGCCCATTTTAATTCATTTTAAGGCCAAAAGAGGGAAACAATAGGAGGAAAAAAAAGTTTCTAAGCCAAAAAAAGGGTGTTTGTGAGGCTTAGGAGGGAAGAAGGGTGATTTAGAAGATTTAGGAAGGGATTTGGGGGGGGTAAAAGGAGAATGTTGAAAAAGGAAAAAGGGTTAAAATGGGACACCCTGCAGGGATACAAGGGCAAATGCAAGCCTTTTTTAGCACAATTTTTTACAATCAGTGAGACCTTTTCAAAGGGAATGGACAAGGTACAAGGAGGCTTCAAGGATGATGTGTTTTCAGAGGGAAATGCATTCCTTGAAGGCTCAAAAACATTTTAGCCCCATGTTTTCTTTGTCAAAAAATTCATAGGGGGCTAACAGTGGCTCCACATGGGGATGGCTTCTTTTTGAAGGAGTCAAGAAATTAAAAATGATCTTTGAGGTAGGCCAGATGCCTGATCTTCGAGCCATCTTCCTTCTTTGATTTTCAGATGCCACAAACATGATAGATCAGCAGAAACATTCCCAAACAATCTACCTACCCAAACTATAGTCCTATCATTTTCTTTTCCAGGGTGCATTTGGACTAGCAGACCCTTTACATCATTTATTTTTTACAAACAAGAAAATAAACCTATTCTATTTCTACCCTTATTGCTCCATGAGACCAGATTAAACTGTTGGTCTCATATGTTTATCTACCTAATCTAATATCTGCTGGGATTAGACTGTCCAACAGATTTCTTCTCTACATTCTACAACAGACATTTAAAAACAGTCAAACTAGGATTAGATAGTCTAGTTTGCTGTGGATCCAAGGCATAAAGACAGTTGCACATGGGCAGAAACTTTTAGAAAAGTGAAAACAAAATCTTGAAGGCTTGAAATCTGAAGTTTTGAGCTTGTTAGAGTCACTTTCTCTTCTTCATTTCAACTCTGGTTTTGGGCATGTTAGAGCTGATCCCTTTCTCCTTTGCTGGCTCAGGTTTTGATCATGTTAGAGCCAATCTTTTGCACCTCAGAGGTTTCATGTTTTGAGCATGTCTGAACCTCTCCTTTCTCTCTGTTTTTTGTAACATTTTCTCTTTTTTCTAGAAAACAACCACAACAATGGTATTTACAATGGCAATGGAAACTGGAAAATGGAAATCAGAAGAAGTAGTGTTTGAGCATCCTGCCATTGACAAGACCCCCAAACAGCTCTGTACCATCTAGTTCTTGTAGGAAAAAGGAATTTGGACCCACAGTGGCCTGGATGATGTATGGACCTTGCCAAAAACTGTCAAACTTGTCGTGCTTTCCTTTTTTCTCCCTCCTTGAGTCCCACTTCAGAACTTTATCTCCAATTTTGAAGTCAGAAGATTTGGTCCTTCTGTCAAACAACTTCTTTACATTTTCCTGAACTTTCACGACTCTATTATAGACCTCTTCCCTTGTTTGCAGAAGATGAATTGTTTGGTTTATCCTTCTTACCATGCTGTCCTCTTTTGTCTGAATTTCTTGGACCAGTCTAATCACTGGTACCCCAAGGCTGGTAGGAAACACTGCTTCTGTTCCATAGACAAGCTGATATGGTGACATGCCAATGGATTTCTTTGTTGTAATCCTGTCAGCCCACAAAGCATACACTAACTTGTTATGCCAAGACTTCTTGTTCTCTCCAAGCAGTTTTTTGATGATAGTCACCAAGATTTTGTTTAATGATTCAACTAACCAGTTACCTTGTGGGTAATAGGTAGTTGAATGACCGAGCACTATTTGATACCTATGACAAAAATCAACCATTTTCTTGGATCCAATAGCAGCAGCATTATCAGTGATTATTTTTCTTGGGAAACCAAACCGAGAGAGGATATGGCCTTCTAGGAGCCTAATAATGAATGAATCTGTGGTATTCCTAGTAGGTATGGCCTCTATCCACTTAGTGAAGTAGTCTGTGGCTGTAAGGATCCACTTGTGTTGTGCAGAAGAAGCAGGGTGTATTTCCCCTATGAAATCTAGGCCCCTTTGCATAAAGGGACCTTCAACAGTGATGGGCTGTAGAGGAAGGGGTAGGAGCTTCATTTTGCCTTCGAAAATCTGGAATTTATGGTAGGAAATTATCATCTTATGGATGTCAGTGAATAGTGTAGGCCAATAATAGCCAGCTCTGAGTGTTTTGTTAGCAATGGATTTCCAGTTCAGGTGGCCTCCACACTCTCCTGCATGGAACTCTTGTTTAATCATCTCAGCTTCAGTTTCAGGCAAACATTTAAGCAATAGGCCATTTGTATTTTTCTAGTATAAACATTCCTTCAGAATGCAATAGTTTCTAGCTTTTAGCTTTAGGAATCTGGCCTTGGTCTTTGATAGTTCAGGAGGGGCATTGAGGTTTGTGAGCACATAGAGAATGTCAAAATACCATGGAGAGTTCTGAAAATTTTCCTCAACAGTGGGTTTAGGTAATCCTTCCTGCTCATCCAAGGCATCCACCATGTTTATGTTGAGGGCTTGTAAATTTGATTCAGCCATTAGTTGAGCTAGGCCCTGACCTTTGATCAGTTTTGTGGGTTTTATCTCAAGGTCATATTCTAAGATCACAGATATCCATTTGCCCCTCTTCCCATCTGGGTCTTGGGACAAGATGTCTTTAACCACTATATTTGGCACGGAGGCTATGGTGTGGGAATGCAGTATGTACACCCTAAAGTCTTTCAAGGCCTTAACCAAGGCATAGGCCTATTTTTCCATTATGTTGTATTTAAAGGGTGTATCCCTCAGAGCTTTGCTGAAGAAAGAGATGGGTTGTTCCATTCCCTCTGGATTTTTCTGCAGCAGAACTACAGCTACTGTATGCTCGGAGGCAAATGAAAAGATCAGGAAATCTTTTGAGAAATCAGGGCTGATTAGGAAAGGAGCCCGGGTGAGTGCAAGTTTAACTGTCTCAAAATATTTCTTAGCCTCAACTGTCCATTTAACTCCTACACCTTTCCTTAACATGTTTGTCATATTCTTAAGGTGTTCAGCTAAGTTGGGAATAAACCTCCTGAGGAAGTTTATTTTCCCAATGAAGGACTATAGCTCTTTAATGTTTCTCGGGTGTGTGATTTGTAGTATTCCCTCAACTCTTTGTGGGTCTATCCTAATCCCCTTCTCAAATATGATATGGCCAAGAAGTTTACCTTATTGCAGCCCAAATACAGTATTTTTGGGATTCAATGACAGACTGAACCTTCTGCATTTTTCAAACACTATTCTCAGATGTTTTAGGTGTTCTTCTTCAGTCTTGGAATAAACTGTTATGTCATCCAGATAGATGACAATGAAGTGTCATATTTCATCTGAAAAGGCTATGTCCATCGCTCGTTGGAAAGTTGCACCAGCGTTCATCAATCCAAAGGAAATTTTTACATACATAAAAGTGCCCCATGGAGTGGTAAAGGCTATCATGAGTTGGTCTTCTGGGAGTACTAAAACTTGGTTGTAACCTAAAAATCCATCTAATAGGGAGATCCTTTTTGAGCCTACTACCTTCTGAAGAATGTGTTCCATTTTTGGCAAAGGGTAATTATCTTTGAGTGAGGCTCTGTTAAGGTTCCTGAAATCTATGCACAGTCTGATCTCTCCTGTTTTCTTTCTCACAGCCACTAGGTATGACACCCAATCAGAGAACCTCACAGGAACTATTATGCCTGCCTCGTACATCTTTTTGATCTCCTTTTCAACTGCAGGGAATTGTTTTTGGTTTATTCTGCGGAGTTTCTGTCTGAAGGGCTTCTGATTTTCTTTCAGAGGTATTTTGTGTTGTATAATGTTTATGTCATAGGCCTTTAAGTCTGCATAGCTCCAGGCAAACACATCAATGAATCCCTTGAATGGATCAATATATTTCTTTTTCATGTTTGCAGGCAGGGACTTAGCCAATTTAATCATCTTGGGCTTATCTTCAGTGCCTATGTTGCATTCCTCGACATCAGCTTCTGCGTGTTCTAAAGTGGGATTTTTTGCTACATCATCGAAGTCAAAAAGGTCTTCTAAAGGTGCTAGACCTCGAGGTATGTTCTTATCTTTGGCTTGCAACACCCCTACTTCTTCACTATCTGCGTTTTCACATTTTTTGTTTGGATTTCCAATATGTTCATTTAAAGTGTTTATTTCTATGTTACAGGGTGTTTCTTCCTCATTCGAGGGCTCTTCACTTAGGCATCTATCGTCAGATTTAGAGTCTGAATCGGGAAATTCAAAGTCGTTCCTGCCTATCAGGAAATCCTCAATCTGTTTATCGCCTTCAAAGACCTGCCAATATTTTTCATTGTTCGGCACTGCAGGTCTGAATTTAGTCTGAATGATGATTTTTTGGTCACTGGGAGGCTTGTGATACACACTATCCATGCAGGCTAATCCATTTGCAATTGCGTTTTGACTGCTAAGGACAAACACCAGTTCGTATTCTACAAAGGTTTTCAATAGATCCATAGCGTCATTCTTGTACGCTCTTAGCCTAGGATGTTTCGCTGTGTATTCACCATTCACTTGTTTAATGATCAATTCAGAGTCTCCATGCACAGTTATCCTACGGGCTCCTAATTTTATCAACAGATTCAAGCCTAGGATAAGAGCTTCATACTCTGCGATATAGTTTGTACATTTGAATTTCAGGTTACAAGCATGACTCTCTATGTAGTCACTCTCGGTGTCATGTACCCACACTCCTGCTCCTGTGGTTCTCTTGGTGCATGACCCATTGAAATTCATTTCACTTAAAAGTTCGCTCTTGGGCTTAACATCATTTCTTTCTTGGTGTGGTGCATGGGCTTGCAGAGGGTGACTAATCAGTTGGCTGCATTCTATTTCTTGCTCTCTCTGAGTTTCTATTTTAGTGCACTGTCCAAAGTTTTCTACCTCATTCTCCTCCGAGTCTAGAGTATCCATTATGTTAAATTCCATGGGCTTTGTTTCCTTGTTTTTATCTTTGTTTTTAAATTCTGACCCCTCTAAGGATTCATCATTACAAAGGATGAAGGAGTCAAGATCTGTGTGTACAGAGTATAAAGGTGAATTTTCACGATTTTCGGGGCTGCTGACCAGGAATTTCATTTGTGCCTCTCTATACAATCTTCTAAGTTGGCTAAAGACTGGGATTGTGGCATAGGCCCCATCCATCTGCATTGTACCTTGCAGCTTGGCTCCCCATGATCTTGATAATAACATGCCATACTTGGGTGGCACATCTGCCACTATAACATCCATGACCATGCACTTGGCTGGAATCTAGGTAAGGCTCACACATAAATATTTGATCAGGCCAAGACACTTTACCCTACTAGAATCAAATGAATATAAGTCTTTGTAGGGTCGAGTTACCTCTAGGCCTAACCTTTTCATAACTACTTTAGGCATCAAGTTGTGTGAGGCTCCAGAGTCATGCATTGCATTGTGGAGGATCTTGTCGTGGATATTGAGACTGATATAAAAAGGGGGTACTACCCCTTGGTGAGATTGCAACAAGATGATGAGCTTAGTGGAAAGAAGTCGCCTTCACTAAGTGGGCCCACAAGCTATTTTTGGCGCAAAGTCTATTTTTAGACTATGTCTATTTTTAGACATATGGATCATGTTCTATGAGTTGTAGGATGCTATTTGTGGATGGTTGGTCAAGTCGGAAAAATATATGGACTTCTATTTTTAGACATACTGGGTGGAATCTATTTTTAGATTGCCAGTCTAAAAATAGATATGTCAAATATTATTAGCTCTTAATAATATTTAGACTCTAAAAATTATCTTATTCTCTTGGAGCACTTTAGTTAAGTGCACAGATGTGGCACAGGAGCTGACAGAAGGAATTACGCTATTCCTGATGGTTATGTGGAGCTATTGCATGGATACTTCAGTTATAACTCATGTGACAGAGTTTGGTGGAGTTGATTGAGGAAGTTAATGGAGTTGTGTTCAATTTAACTAATCTAAACATAGTTGAGCTATTTGTATCTAGTTTAACGAATTGATACAATTAGTGAGAGTGGTGTGAATTAATTATTAATTAATTCACTAATTATAAACTCATTAATCAACTAAAGAATGCATCAATTAACTTCAGTGCATGGACAGTTTCAGTGGAGACCAGTGAAAAAATAGGTGAAAGAGCAGGTTAACTATCAGTTGTGACTATATTGTTGCTATTTGCAACACACAGTGATTGGAGAAGCCCATGAGGATTGCGCAATACAAGCCAGGTGGTTTATGTTGTTTAATGCACCATCCCATAGCATTGATTACGCAATAGAGGCTGGCTATCAAGTGGCAGAGATTGGAGCATGTGTTTTGCTCGATCTAGCTTGATTAGTGTGTAGCAAGTGGAGATTACACTGAGAGCTTGTGAGGAGCTTTGTACAATGATTGTTACATGATCTCCATGACATATAATATACAGATAGTTGGGGTTTTCAGCTTTAAGATTTCACATGAAATACTGTGTTCATATGTGTGATTGTTTATGGTTTTAATGAGTGCATGCAATTGATTTTAATTTCTGCATGTAATGATCAATGGTAGAAGAGATTCTATATTATGCATGAAGCTAAAATAGTGTGTGATCAGGAGAATATCGGTGAATAATATATCAGTTATTCAAACTAATACATGGTATCAGAGCGATATTGATCATTGGAGCAATTGCAAAACATTGAAGCGGTTGAGTTTTGTGCTGGTGGAATTCAAATTTGCAGCAGTGTTTTCTTGGTGTCGAAGTTGAGATGTCTTTCAACGGATTGTGATTGGAGTATTCCCTTGAGGTCAGCTCGAATTATATTGCATGGAAGGATAGGATGGAGACGGTGCTAGATGACAATGGGTTGAAGGAGTTCATAGATGCAGAAATTCCAAAACCTGCTTCTAGCGATGTTGCTGCACTTGACGCATGGAAAAAGAAGACAACAAAGTGTCAAAGAATTCTGTTAGAAGGTGTGAAGGATCACATAGTATCCAGCCTTCATGGTAAGGCTTCTCCATTCTTGATGTGGAAAGCTTTGACAAATTTATTTCTAAGCAAGAGCGACCAGAGGAAGTTGGCGCTCAAGGATAAACTCAGAAACATAAAAATGGAGAAAGGCGACAGTATGCCCAAGTACCTCATGAAGTTCATCCAATGCAGGGATGAGCTGGGAAGTGTGGGGGTGACTGTTGATGATGAGGACTTGGTGAGATTGGCTCTCCTTGGGCTTTCGAAGAGTTGGCATTCCTATTAGGACTCTGTCAATGGTCGGGAGAAATTGCCAGGATGGGAGCGACTTTGGTCGGATCTTGTGCAAGAGGAGATAAGGCGATGTACTAGGGACGGATCTTCATCAAAGAACTCTGATGAAGAAAATTGTTCTTTGGTTGCCAAAGAAAATAAGGGGAAGAGCAAGAAGAATTCTTCTCAATTTGGTGCGAAAGGCAAGAAGTAGGACATGTCCAAGGTGAAGTGCTTTCACTGTCACCAACACGGAAATTATGTCACAAATTGTCCACAGAAGAAGAAAAGTAAGCAGGCTGCTAGGATTGCAGCTGGAGAGGCCTTAGCCTCGTAGTTTGATCTATATTTTTCACTGATCGCTTGCTTGGTCTCAAGTGTGATGGGTTCAGTGTGGTTTCTTGACAATGGTGCGTCTTTTCACATGACAGGAGATCAAGATTTGTTTACTGATCTGGATGAGAAAGATCTTGGAGTGCACATTGAGATGGGCGATGATGGTAGATACAGTGCGACCGGTATTGGTACCATTTCCTTTGAGAGGGAGTCTATTAAACCCTTCGTATTGAAGGAAGTGATGCATGTTCCAGGATTGAAGAATAATCTTATCTCTGTGGTGATGTTAGAAGACAAGGGATATGATGTTGTCTTTAGCGAGGGAAAGGCTTTCCTACATAGTAAGGCAAATGGTGAGACCCAGAGGATAGGGGTTCGAATTAAGAACCTTTATCAATTGCAGGTAGATGAATGTGCAACAATGGCAGGCAAGGCAAAATGAGTGGTGAGCCGAGATGATGGCGAGTTGTGGCACCGGAGATTGGGCCACCTTCACCATGGAGCTTTGAAGATACTGCAGCAGATTTCTACTGGGCTTCGTAAGGGTACACTTGCGCAGTCAGATCAGTGCAAGGGATGTACCTTGGGAAAATTTGTGAAAGCCACCTTTCATGAGAAGGATAGTTGCGCCATGATGATCCTTGAGAGAATTCACACAGATGTGTGGGGACCTTTCTCAGTAGCTTCGACAGCAAAGCACAGGTATTATGTGATATTTGTTGATGATTTTTCTCATAAGTGTTGGATCTTCTTCATGCAGAAGAAGAGCGAGACATACTCAAAGTTCTGTGAGTTCAAGGTGCTGGTTGAGAAAGAATCAGGGAAGCAGGTGAAGGCTCTTAGGAGCGACAATGGTGTTGAATTCATCTCTGGCTAGTTCAAGGACTTTTGCAGTGCAGAAGGAATTTGAAGAGAGCTCATAACACCTCATAACCCACAACAGAACGGGGTTGCTGAGCGGAAGAATAGAATGATCGTGGGTGTTGCACGGGCAATTTTGCATGATCAGGGCCTTCCCATACACTTGTGGGCTGATGCATGCAATACTACAGTATATGTACAGAACCGTTGTCCTCACAGGATACTTGGCATGAGTACACCCAAGGAGGCGTTTTCTGGTAAGAGGCCTGATATTTCCCATTTGAGGATTTTTGGTTCACCTGTTTACATTCATGTGACTAAGGATGCCAGGAAGAAGCTGGAGCCGACTGCAGAGGTTGGGATATTTGTGGGGTACACTGATACGCCCCACAACTATCGTGTGTATTTTCCAGACAGTCGCAAGACTGTTGTGCGACGGGATATCAAATTTCATGAGGAGAAAGCCATGAAGTGTTCACTGGAGAGGGAGCCACACTTGCATGCAGATGAGGAGCTATTAGTTCCTAAGGATGAGCCTCAGGATGTGGATCAGCTACAAGAGGAGGTTCATGGAGTGGAAGAGACCACTCAGGCAATGCCAACCATCAGAGGGCAGAAGCGCACTACAGAAGCTGAGCGACTAGCTCAAGATGCAGAGAGGGTTGTAGGAGCACCTACATCACAGCGCAGACAGAGACAGTCACCTGACCGGTATACTAGATACTTGGCTCTTATGAGCAAGTGTATCGTGACAGAGCCATCCTCTTTCGAGGAAGCTGTGGAGGACCCCGCATGGGTAGATGCCATGGTGGAAGAGTATGATTCGATTTTCAGAAATAGTGCATGGGAGATTGTCCCGAGGTCGGAGGGGAAATCAGTGGTGGGTTCGAGATGGATCTACAAAGTGAAGCAGGCAGTTGACGGGAGTGTGGAGAAGTATAAGGCAAGATTTGTTGCCCGAGGATTTTCACAGATTGAGGGGATCAATTATGAGGAGACCTTTGCACCTGTCGCAAGGTATTCTTCCATACGGACGATTCTTGCTCTCTCAGTGCAGATGGGGTGGCACATTCATCAGATGGATGTGAATACTGCATTCCTCAATGGAGTCATTGAGGAGGAGGTGTACATAGAGCAGCCCGAAGGTTTCTAGATCTTCAGCAGCGAGTCGCATGTGTGCAGGCTCAAGAGAGCATTGTATGGGTTGAAACAAGCACCTCGTGCTTGGTACACACGGATAGACAGTTATTTCACAAGACTTGGATTCTCCAAGAGTGAGGCGGATCCGAACCTATACCAGATATTGGTGGAGGGTAAGTTGCTGATCATTGTACTTTATGTAGATGATTTGATTTTTACAGGTGATGAGTTGTTGATACTCTCATGCAAGGATGATCTTGCAAAAGAGTTTGAGATGAAGGACTTGGGCCTCCTTCATTATTTCCTGGGATTGGAAATTTGGCAGTGCAGTGATGAACTGTTTGTTTCTCAAGGAAAGTATGCCCGGGAGATACTGGAGAAGTTCAACATGCATGGATGCAAGCCTGTTGATACTCCTCTTCCTGGTGGATGGAGGAAGGAGGATGCTACTTTGACGGAGGTAGTGGATGCCACTTTTTATCGACAGTTGGTGGGGTCGCTTATGTATCTGGTCAATACACGACCTGACATATGCTATGCTATTAACTAGCTTTCACAAGCTATGGTTAAGCCAACCAAGCTCTTCTAGAAGGCAGACAAGCATGTATTGAGATATCTCAGAGGCACATCAGGATATGGATTATGGTACAGACAGTCGGATGAGGTGAAGCTGTGTGGCTTCACGGATGCAGATTGGGCAGGGAGCCCAACGGACAGAAAGAGCACATCTGGAGGGATTTTCAATATTGGGTCGACAACAGTTTCTTGATACAGTAGGAAGTAGAGATCCATGGAACTCAGTTCAACAGAGGCCGAGTATATGGCAGCAAGTTTGGCTACATGTGAGGCTATATGGATGAAGGAGATCCTGGTCGGGTTGTTCGGTTCACACTTGGATCCTACTGTGATTTATTGTGATAATCAGAGTTGCATCAAACTCTCGGTTAATCCAGTATTTCATGATAGATATAAACGCATTGACATCCGGTATCATCATATCAGAGATTGTGTGCAGCGGAAGATCATGTTACTTTCATACATTCCCACAGAGGATGAGGATGTTGATACCTTGACGAAGGCGATCACCAGGAGAAAATTAGAATACCACAGGGGTAGGATAGGGGTTGCAGATAATCCTTATCTTGTTGAGAGGGAGTGTTGAGATTGCAACAAGATGATGAGCTTAGTGGAAAGAAGTCGCCTTCACTAAGTGGGCTCGCAAGCTATTTTTGGCACAAAGTCTATTTTTAGACATATGGATCATGTTCTATGAGTTGGAGGATGCTATTTGTGGATGGTTGGTCAAGTTGGAAAAATAGATGGACTTCTATTTTTAGACATACTGGGCGGAATCTATTTTTAGATTGCTAGTCTAAAAATAGATATGTCAAATATTATTAGCTCTTAATAATATTTTGACTCTAAACATTATCTTATTCTCTTGGAGCACTTCAGTTAAGTGCACAGATGTGGCACAGGCGCTGACATAAGGAATTACGCTATTCCTGAGGGTTATGTGAAGCTATTGCATGGATACTTCAGTTAGAACTCATGTGACAGAGTTTGGTGGAGTTGATTGAGGAAGTTAATGGAGTTGTGTTCAATTTAACTAATCTAAAAATAGTTGAGCTATTTGTATCTAGTTTAAATAATTGATACAATTAGTGAGAGTGGTGTGAATTAATTATTAATTAATTCACTAATTATAAACTCATTAATCAACTAAAGAATGCATCAGTTAACTTCAGTGCATGGACAACTTCAGTGGAGACCAGTGCAGAAATAGGTGAAAGAGCAGGTTAACTATCAGTTGTGACTATACTGTTGCTATTTGCAACACACATTGATTGGATAAGCCCATGAGGATTGCACAGTACAAGCCAGGTGGTTTATGTTATTTAATGAGCCATCCCATAGCATTGATTACGTAATAGAGGCTGGCTATCAAGTGGCAGAGATTGGAGCATGTGTTTTGCTAGATCTAGCTTGATTAGTGTGTAGAAAGTGGAGATTATACTGAGAGCTTGTGAGGAGATTTGTACAATGATTGTTACATGATCTCCATGACATATAATATACATATAGTTGGGGTTTTTAGCTTAAAGATTTCCCATGAAATACTGTGTTCATGTGTGTGATTGTTTATGGTTTTAATGAGTGCATGCAATTGAAGCTAAAATAGTGTGTGATCAGGATAATCTCGGTGAATAATATATCAGTTATTCAAAATTCTACACCCCTTCCTGAAACTTTCCTTCTATCTTTGGACCAAACAGAAGGGCCGGTTGATCATCACTCAGATTTGCAGTGTCACTGTTTTCATCAAGCTTTAAAGCTTTCAAAATTTGGCCTTTATATACATCCTCAGTGGCTAGCTTAGAGAGTGGGACAGAGATCTTTATTTTCGCAATCTCACTCTCCAAATTGAAAGTGGACTGACTCTTTGGAATGTTAAACTCTGTTTTGTTAGCCACTACCTTAGTAGCAGGCTCAGTGGGCTGATTCTCATTATGTACAAACTTAGGAGCTATTTTATCAGGAGCATTAACTGCAGTGCTAGTGCTGCTAGTTGGTTGACTTTGTTTGTCAGTGTTTCGGTTGTCTTTTTCTTTGTCCCTCCCAGAACTCTCAACTGCTGATTTTTTACTCTCAACAGCTGCTTTAGAAGTTTTCTCAGGCCTTTTCTTGATGGTAATCTCAGAAGCTTTGGGTTTGGAATTTTCTAGGCTCTTTTTGCTTCTAAGTTCATACTGTTCTCTAACCTGCATGATGGCATCTTCAAATCCAAGTCTGTAATCCTCAGATTCTAATATTTCCTCATCCTAGTATGAGGATGAGGGCTGATCTTCCTCTGTGGAACAATTGTGGATTGAGTTTTCTATTTCAAACATGTTTATTTTGGTTTCATCAGACTCTTCTATGATTCCCTCATCTTCATCAAGAAAGTTCTCTTGAAATGGGGGAATAACTTGTTGATCTAATTCTCTTTGTCTATTGGGAGTGGTGTTGTTTCTTCTAAAGTTCTGGTTCTGATTATGATTTTGATTTCTGTTTTGGTTACTAACTGTGAAAACCATTTTTTCCATCATTTTTTGTAGCTTTTCCATGTTTCTAGATATACGGTCATAATTGGGATCAGATGTGGAAGCTATGTTGTCATCTCTATATGTTACCCTCTTCTCAGCTCTCAATCTTGTTTTTTTCTCAATCAGGTTAGCCTCTACACTCACTGCTCCTTTTTGCATGTCTTCCAATGTGTTATAATCCCTCTCCCTAAGCTGGTAGGCCATGTTAGCATCAAAGCCTTCAGGGTACTTCACTAGGCCTAAACCTTGGGGAGGTTTCATATGTGGAGGAAGAGCATTGTAAACACTGTTAAACCTTATACAGTAGTCATGGACACTCTCTCCTATGTTTCTCTTAAGATTATTGTATTCTGCTAGGATTTGGAGAGGGTTGGCCTTAACTTCCCATTTTTTTATTAAAGTCTGATATAAAGCAAGAAGGTCTTGGATACTATTAGGAGGTAGGCCTTTAAACCATTTCTTCACATCACCTCCTAAGCTCTGGGCAAAGATTCTCATTTTGACTGTATCATCATCTATCTCCATGTAGTCAAAAGAATCTTCCATCCTATCTACATGGTGTTGGGTTGTGGTAGACTCTTTTGCAGTGAAGTGTGGAATCTTTGACTGATAATCGTTGGGCAAGGGCACTAGAGGCCGAGGCAATATCACAGGTGCATACCAGGCTACCATGATGATGTTTTGCAGAGGTAAGGGGTTGGTTTGAGCAGCTGGTATATGGATGATAGGGATACTAGGACCAGCAGACGTCTGTTTGGAGGATTTAGGGTGGCGGAGCCCCATGTTTTGAATGAAGTGAGTATCAGGAGGTGTAGAGGGAGGGGTCTCTCTTTCCCTAATGTGTTGACCACTATGAGGTGGTGAACCTGAAAGCTCAAGGTCTGGATGCTCTAGAACACTAAACGACCTAGTTCTTAGTAATATGTTTAGTAGGTCTAGGTCGAAAGGTGGGACTAATAGAGCTGTAAGGTCTTCCGGTGCAGAGTTAGATCTATGGATGTGGCTAGAAATAGTTTATCTTTTCGGTGTAGGAGATCTCTTAAGGATTCTCTCTGGGTTTTCAACTATTTTGAGTGGGTTTGGGTTGGGATAAGCTCTTGTGTGAATGGTTCTTGAAGCCAGAATGTTGTTTTCCAACCAAGCAGCTTAAACCTACTTGTTACTTCTATTATGGCTGATGTTGTTATGGAGGTTGGTCTCCCAGTGGAGTCTTATGTGAACCAAGATAATTAGTATGTCTACTGATCACCAGTGGAGTCTTTGATCTTTAAGGAAATGTGGAGTTTCCAGGTGGAAGGTTTAGGATATTTCCAGGGGGTACACTGTCCACCACAGTGTTTATGTAGTGTTTCTTTCAAGGATATCTTCAAAACACAACAAAATCTAACCAGAGATTGACTGGGAGGGCTTTTACCAGATATGTCATCTCTGAAAGAGAGTGAGATCTGGAGGCTACCTGACCCTTTCCAGGCTCTGTCTAAGAGTGTGGGAGAAAACACATGAAGTGGTATAGAGGTTGATTTGTGAATAGGAGTGTTTAACTTCCAACCTAACCAGAGATTGTAGGTTTATGAGGCTCTTGTGATGCAGTGAGATGGGAAATAATCAGAAGTTCCCTAGTGGATTTGCCATTATGTTGGTGACAACAATGGGAGACATTCAAATGTTATCAGTTATAGACTCTCAGATTCCCCAGTGGAGTTGCCATTATGTTAGGGTTCCCATGTTTTGGCCAGATTGGCAAGACCAAAAGATGAGACAACATCAGAACCACTTTCAGACCTTAGGATCTAGCCCTCCTGGGTCCTGAGAGATATCTCTCTGTATTAGCAAAGGTTTTATGTCTTTGAAGCTCAAAATTTAAGATATTAGGCTAGTTATAGGCTTGGGGTTTGTTTGTTGGATTGTATGTTTGGTTGCTGGGAATTAGGAAAGAAGGGTTTCAATATAAGACAAGGATTAGAAAAGATAATTTTAGGCAAAGGAGGGATGATTCAGAGAACATTCAATACCATTGGGCAATGGATTCAGGAAAGGGTTTACTTGCTGTCCAAAATGCAAGCTTTCAGTTGGGCTAGTCATTTAAAGCAGTGGATCTTAAAGATGATAGTGTGGCATGAGATGGTAAGAGAGAAGGTGAAAGAAAGGAAACCTCCAAGGTGACCTTCAGGAATTAGACCCAGGGACAGGACATGCCATTGAACAACCTGTGATTTAGAACCTAAAGGCTAACTCTTCAGACAAGGAAACATTAAATATTTGGACACAAGGTGAAAACCTGAGATCAGAGAGAGACTTTGAAATCTCAATGCTTCGGCCTCCAGCTCAAGGGAACTTAGAAAGATTAAATTAACTGAAAAGGATGCTAGTGAGACAGAGACAGAGTTCTAGACTCCCAGTATCCCAATTCATTCAATTAAAACCTACCAAGCACTTCTAAGAACTGATTCATTAATTCATACATCAGCTAGCAGCATATGGAACCACTACACTAGTTAAATTAGCTTGACATCAATCCTCATATAACACATACAGAAGAAAACATTGAAGGCAGGGACAGTAGAAACATAGGGTACCCAACAAGGGTAAATCCTATGCCAGATTTCTGATGCGTGCCAGAAGAAATGAAATGTAATGAATTAAAAAGGAGAACATAGACAGAGACAGAAAAACATCACCGCTGCTTTAAATCAGGATCCAAAGAAATGTGCTTGTCATATTAAAGAGTAACACCAGTCATGTACAACATTGCCAATAGCTTGATATTCAGCCTGAAAACATCTTCTTCAGCCTATCTTACAACTTTACACAGAGACTACGTCTCAAAAGAAACAACTTGCAATTCTCAGATATCCGATCAACAACTTTATAATGAGTTTCTTCATGAATTTTATAGCTAAAAAATAGGCTAAGGAGGTAGATGGAAAACTAAATGTAGCATTAAAACTCAGAAGAGGAAGAGGGCCGAGGCCCCATTCTATCTTAAATTCTGGGCATTTATCTTTGGTACTCTTTGGATGCAAGAGTGGTCTTCGTCAGGCTGAAATTTACTCCAGGTATTGACCTTGATGTACTTGATGTAATACCTCTGCAATACTCTGGTGAGCTGAAAAAAAATAGATCAATGACTTTGGGTCTGCCATACCGTGTAAAAAATGCTTCTGATAGCATAGAACTATTGTCAGGGCTAGAAGAATTCTCATTGACACAATGTAGACTAAAACAGTAATGAGTATTGTGTCCTTTCTCAGGGGAAGACATCCTGCTGATGTGAAACCTTGATGATATCATTTTCTGTGCACTGGACCTTCTGTGTGATTCATGAGGTCTTCGATCTGGTACTTTGCCTTTAAATTATTGGATTAAGGCTCACAATCTTGAATTACAGGCCTTAAAATCTCTGCTTTCTCACTGATACTCTTTGCCGCTCCATGATTGCCTTTATCTGCGAAATCTGCGCTTTAATGACTCTGGACAGGTTTTACAGAGTTTAACTCTGTTCCTTTAATGAGAATTATATCGTAACATCTTCCCATGCTTTTTCTCCATAATTTCAGTCTCTGAAGATGGTCTTTTCCTATGTTTTGTGCCACTGTAACAGTGATTGTGAACAGAGGAGGCTTTTGCCACCTGAAACCCTGCAAAACACATAAAAATCGTCAAGAAATCCATGCTGGAGGGGAAGGACGCTTTGATGGCCTGCGGAATGATGATGGAACTGTGGAGGAATGGTGAAAAATGCAGTGGAAGGCTTGTAGAATGGTGGCGTAGCATGGTGGAAATAGTGGGAATGGATGCAAAATGACGAAAAATGGAGAAATGAACTAATTATAGACCAGGGGTGGCGGAGAACACGTGGTGACATGGAGTATTGGCAGGGGAAATGGTCAAAGGCGGGGGTGATCTAATCTGGACCGTCTGATCTCAGGAGGAGATCGACGGCTGAAATTGCATTGGAGGGCGACTGATGGTGGGCCTGGGATCCCTTTTGCCTTGGATTATCCCCCGTGCAACTTCGTGACATGATCACCATTAGATGGACAGCTTCGGATTAGACGGTGTATGTGCATATCGCATCGGGTCCACGACCGAACTATAATGCATAATGGAGGGTGGTTTTTGAATAGTGCGCGGGTCCACATGTCATGTGGTGAATGGCATCGCTCCGGAACGAAAAATACCGCCCACCTTCTAAAGGCAGTGCGATAGAAACTGATGGTTTTCTGCACAGTGTTTTGGCGCGGGGACCACCGGGGCGGATGAAATACTGACCGTTGATTTACGAATTGAACGAACGGTGGATATGCGATCGAGGCAGTGAATGGGGTGGGCCACAGGTGCGATGCTGATCTGTGAAGACCGTAGAATCTGTATAGATCGACGACGGGTATTGCGCCCGATATATAACCACGCTAAGCACTTTGCGGGCTAGCACCTGGTTCTAGCGCTGGGTCATGTGGGGGGAAATGGTTTTGGGGCTGGGGTCGAAAGGTGCTAAACCCGAAATGTGAATAATATGGGTTTTTGGGCCCATTTAATGCATTTTAAGGCCAAAAGAGGGAAAAGATAGGAGGGAAAAGGAGTTTCTATGCCAAACAAAGGGTGTTTGTGAGGCTTAGGAGGGAAGAAGGGTGATTTAGAAATTTAGGAAGGGATTTGTGGGGGGTAAAAGGAGAATTTTGACAAAGGAAAAAGGGTTAAAATGGGACACCCTGTAGGGATACAAGGGCAAATGCAGGCCTTTTTTAGCACAATTTTTTACAATCAGTGAGGCCTTTTCAAAGGGAATGGACAAGGTACAAGGAGGCTTCAAGGATGATGTGTTTTTAGAGGGAAATGCATTCCTTGAAGGCTCAAAAGCATTTTAGCACCCTGTTTGCTTTGTCAAAAAATTCATAGGGGGCTAACAGTGGCTCCACATGGGGATGGCTTCTTCTTGAAGGAGTCAAGAATTCAGAAATGATCTTTGAGGTAGGCCAGATGCTTGATCTTCGAGCCATCTTCCTTCTTTGATTTTCACATGCTACAAACATGATAGATCAGCAGAAACATTCCCAAACAATCTACCTACCCAGACTATAGTCCTATCATTTTCTTTTCCAAGGTGCATTTGGACTAGAAAACCCTTTACATCATTTATTTTTTACAAACAAGAAAATAAACCTATTCTATTTCTACCCTTATTGATCCATGAGACCAGATTAAACTGTTGGTCTCATATGTTTCTCTACCTAATCTAATATCTGCTGGGATTAGACTGTCCAACAAATTTATTCTCTACATTCTACAACATAAATTTAAAAATAGTCAAACTAGGATTAGGTAGTCTAGTTTGCTGTGGATCCAAGGCATAAAGACAGTTGCACATGGACAGAAACTTGTAGAGAACTGAAAACAAAATCTTGAAGGCTTGAAATCTAAAGTTTTGAGGCATCCTTCTTTTCTTTTTGACTCAAGTTTTGAGCTTGTTAGAGTCACTTTCTCTTCTTCATTTCACCTCTGGTTTTGGGCATGTTAGAGCTGATCCCTTTCTTCTTTTCTGGCTCAGGTTTTGATCATGTTAGAGCCAATATTTTGCACCTCAGAGGTTTCATTTATTGAGCATGTCTGAACCTCTCCTTTCTCTTTGTTTTTTGTAACATTTTCTCTTTTTTCTTGAAAACAACCACAACAATGGTATTTACAATGGAAATCGAAATTGGAAAATGGAAATCAGAAGAAGTAGTGTTTGAGCATCCTGCCATTGACAGGACCCCCAAACAGCTCTGTACCATCTAGTTCTTGTAGGAAAAAGGCATTTGGACCCACAGTGGCCTAGATGATGTATGGACCTTGCCACAAACTGTCAAACTTGTCGTGCTTTCCTTTGTCCTCCCCCCTTGAGTCCCACTTCAGAACTTTATCTCCAATTTTGAAGTCAGAAGCTTTGGTCCTTCTGTCAAACAACTTCTTTACATTTTCTTGAAATTTCACGACTCTATTATAGACCTCTTCCCTTGTTTGTTGGAGATGAATTGTTTGGTTTATCCTTCTTACCATGCTGTCCTCTTCTATCTGAATTTCTTGGACCAGTCTAATCACTGGTACCCCAAGGCTGGTAGGAAACACTGCTTCTGTTCCGTAGACAAGCTGATATAGTGACATGCCAATGGATTTCTTTGTTGTAAGCCTGTCAGCCCACAAAGCATGCACTAACTTGTTATGCCAAGACTTCTTGTTCTCTTCAAGTAGTTTTTTTATGATAGTCACCAAGATTTTGTATGATGATTCAACTAACCCGTTACCTTGTGGGTAATAGGCAGTTGAATGACCGAGTGCTATTTGATACATGTGACAAAAATCAACCATTTTCTTGGATCAAAAAGCAACAGCATTATCAGTGATTATTTTTCTTGGGCAACCAAACCAAGAGAGGATATGGCCTTCTAGGAACCTAATAATGACTGAATCTGTGGCATTCCTAGTAGGTATGGCCTCTATCCACTTAGTGAAGTAGTCTGTGGCTGTAAGGATCCACTTGTGCTATGCAGAAGAAGCAGGGTGTATTTCCCCTATGAAATCTATGCCCCATTGCATAAAGGGACCTTCAACAGTGATGGGCTGTAGAGGAAGGGGTAGGAGCTTCCTTTTGCCTTTGAAAATATGGAATTTATGGTAGGAAATTATCATCTTATGGATGTCAGTGAAGAGTGTAGGCCAGTAATAGCCAGATTTGAGTATTTTGTTAGCAGTGGCTTTCCAGTTCAGGTGGCCTCCATACTCTCCTGCATGGAACTCCTGTTTAATCCTCTCAGCTTCAGTTTCAGGCAAACATTTAAGCAATCATCCATTTGTATTTTTCTAGTATAAACATTCCTTCAGAATGCAATATTTTCTGGCTTTTAGCTTTAGGAATCTGGCCTTGGTCTTTGATAGTTCAAGAGGGGCATTGAGGTTTGTGAGCACATAGAGAATGTCAGAATACCATGGAGAGTTCTGAAACTTTTCCTCAACAGTGGGGTTAGGTAATCCTTCCTGCTCATCCAAGGCATCCACCATGTTTATGTCGAGGGATTGTAAATTTGATTCAACCGTTAGTTGAGCTAGGCCCTGACCTTTGATCAGTTTTGTGGGTTTTATCTCAAGGTCATATTCTAAGATCACGACAATCCATTTTCCCCTCTTCCCATCTGGGTCTTGGGACAAGATGTCTTTAACCACTATATTTGGCACGTAGGCTATGGTGTGGGAATGCAGTATGTACACCCAAAAGTCTTTCAGGGCCTTAACCAAGGCATAGGCCTATTTTTCCATTATGTTGTATTTCAAGGGTGTATCCCTCAGAGCTTTGTTGAAGAAAGAGATGGGCTGTTCCATTCCCTCTGGATTTTTCTGCAGCAAAACTGCAGCTACTGTATGCTCGGGGGTAAATGAAAAGATCAGGAAATATTTTGAGAAATTAGGGCTGATTAGGACAAGAGCCCAGGTGAGTGCAAGTTTAAATATCTCAAAATATTTCTTAGCCTCAACAGTCCATTTAACTCCTACACCTTTCCTTAACATGTTTGTCATATTCTTAAGGTGTTCAGCTAAGTTTGGAATAAACCTCCTGTGGAAGTTGATTTTCCCAATGAAGGACTATAGCTCTTTAATGTTTCTTGGGTGTGTGATTTGTAGTATTCCCTCAACTCTTTGTGGGTCTATCCTAATCCGCTTCTCAGATATGATATGGCCAAGAATTTTACCTTCTTGTAGCCCAAATACAGTCTTTTTGGGATTCAATGATAGACCGAACCTTCTGCATTTTTCAAACACTCTTCTCAGTTGTTTTAGGTGTTCTTCTTCAGTATTGGAATAGACTGTTATGTCATCCAGATAGATGACAATGAAGTGTCCTATTTCATCTGAAAATTCTATGTCCATCGCTCGTTGGAAAGTTACACCAGCGTTCATCAATCCAAAGGGCATTTTTACATACATAAAAGTGCCCCATGGAGTGGTAAAGGATGTCTTGAGTTGGTCTTCTGGGAGTACTAAAACTTGGTTGTAACCTGAAAAACCATCTAACAGGGAGATCATTTTTGAGCCTACTACCTTCTGAAGAATGTGTTCCATTTTTGGCAAAGGGTAATTGTCTTTGAGTGAGGCTCTGTTAAGGTTCCTGAAATCTATGCACAGTCTGATCTCTTTTGTTTTCTTTCTCACAGCCACTAGGTTTGAGACCCAATTAGAGAACCTCACAGGAAATATTATGCCTGCCTCGTACATCTTTTTGATCTCCTTTTCAATTGCAGGCAATTTTTTTGGGTTTATTCTGCGGAGTTTCTGTCTGAAGGGCTTCTGATTTTCTTTCAGAGGTATTTTGTGCTATATAATTTTTATGTCATAGGCTCCAGGAAAACACATCAATGAATCCCTTGAATAGGTCAATGCATTTCTTTTTCATGTTTGCAGGCAGGGACTTAGCCAATTTAATCATCTTGGGCTTATCTTCAGTGCCTATGTTGCATTCCTCGACATCAGCTTCTGCATGTTCTAAAGTGGGATTTTTTGCTACATCATCGAAGTCAAAAAGGTCTTCTAAAGGTGCCAGACCTCGAGGTATGTTCTTATCTTTGGCCTGCAACACCTCTACTTCTTCACTATCTGCGTTTTCACATTTTTCGTTTGGATTTCCAATCTGTTCGTTTAAAGTGTTTATTTCTATGTTATAGGGTGTTTCTTCCTCATCCGAGGGCTCTTCACTTAGGCAGCTATCATCAGATTTAGAGTCTGAATCGGGAAATTCAAAGTCGTTCCTGCCTATCAGGAAATCCTCAATCTGTTTATCGCCCTCTAAGACCTGCCAATATTTTTCATTGCCCGGCACTGCAGGTCTGAATTTGGTCTGAATGATGTTTTTTTGTTCACTGGGAGGCTTGTGATACACACTAGCCATGTAGGCTAATCCATTTGCAATTGCGTTCTGACTCCTAGGGACAAACACCAGTTCGTATTCTACAAAGGTTTTCAATAGATCCATAGCGTCATTCTTGTACGCTCTCAATGTAGGATGTTTCGCTGTGTATTCACCATTCACTTGTTTAATGATCAACTCAGAGTCTCCATGCATAGTTATCCTACAGGCTCCTAATTTTCTCAACATATTCAAGCCTAGGATAAGAGCTTCATACTCTGCGATATTGTTTGTACATTTGAATTTCAGGTTACAAGCATGACTCTCTGTGTAGTCACTCTCGGTGTCATGTACCCACACTCCTGCTCCTGTGGTTCTCTTGGTGCATGACCCATCAAAATTCATTTCCCATACAGGTTCGCTCTAGGGCTTAACATCATTTTGTTCTTGGTGTGGTGCATGGGCTTGCATAGGGTGACTAATCAGTTGCCTGCATTCTATTTCTTTCTCACTTTGAGTTTCTGTTTCAGTGCATTGTCCAAATTTTTCTACCTTGTTCTCCTCCGAGTCTAGAGTAGCCATTATGTTAAAGTCCATGGGCTTTGTTTCCTTGTTTGTATCTCTGTTTTTGAATTCTAACCCCTCTAAGGATTCATCATTACAAAGGATGAAGGAGTCAAGATCTGGGTGTACAGAGTATAAAGGTGAATTTTCAGGATTTTTGGGGCTGCTGACCAGGAATTTCATTTGTGCCTCTCTATACAGTCTTCTAAGTTGGCTAAAGACTGGAATTATGGCATAGGCCCCATCCATCTGCATTGTACCTTGCAGCTTGGCTCCCCATGATCTCGATAATAACATGCCATACTTGGGTGGCACATCTGCCACTACAACATCCATGACCATACACTTGGCTGGAATATGGGTAAGGCTCACACATAAATCTTTGATCAGGCGAAGACACTTTACCCTAATAGAATCAAATGAATATAAGTCTTTGTAGGGTCGGGTTACCTCTAGGCCTAACCTTTCCATAACTACTTTAAGCATCAAGTTGTGTGAGGTTCCAGAGTCATGCATTGCGTTGTGGAGGATCCTGTCGTGGATATTGAGACTGATATAAAAAGGGGGTACTAACCCTTCCTGAAACTTTCCTTCTATATTTGGACAAAACAGAAGGGATGGTTGATCATCACTCAGATTTACAGTGTCACTGTTTTCATCCAGCTTTAAAGCTTTCAAAATTTTGCCTTTATTATATACATCCTGAGTGGCCAGATCAGAGAAGTGGACATAGATCTTTATTTTCGTAATCTCACTCTCAAAATTGAAAGTGGACTAACTCTTTGGAATGTTCAACTCTGTTTTGTTAGCCACTACCTTAGTAGGAGGGTCAGTGGGCTGATTCTCATTATTTACAGACTTAGGAACTGTTTTATCAAGAGCACTAACTGCAATGCTAGTGCTGCTAGTTGGTTGACTTTGTTTGTCAGTGTTTCAGTTGTCTTTTTCTTTGTCCCTCCCAGAACTCTCAACTGCTGATTTGTTACTCTCAACAGCTGCTTTAGAAGTTTTCTCAGGCCTTTTCTTGATGGTAATCTTAGAAGCTTTGGGTTTGGAATTTTCTAGGCTCTTTTTGATTCTAAGTTCATACTATTCTCTGACCTGCATGATGGCATCTTCAAATCCAAGTCTGTAATCCTCAGATTCTAATATTTCCTCATCCTAGTATGAGGATGAGGGCTGATCTTCCTCTGTGCAAAAATTGTGGATTGAGTTTTCTATTTCAAACATGTTTATTGTGGTTTCCTCAGACTCTTCTATGATTCCCTCATCTTCATCAAGAAATTTCTCTTGAAATGGGGGAATAACTTGTTGATCTGATTCTCTTTGTCTGTTGGGAGTGGTGTTGTTTCTTCTAAAGTTCTAGTTCTGATTATGATTTTGATTTCTGTTTTGGTTACTAACTGTGACAACCATTTTTTCCATCATTTTTTGTAGCTTTTCCATGTTTCTAGACATATGGTCATAATTGGGATCAGATGTGGAAGCTACATTGTCATCTCTATATGTTACCCTCTTCTCAGTTCTCAATCTTGCTTTTTTCTCAATCAGGTTAGCCTCTACACTCACTGCTCCTTTTTTCATGTCTTCCAGTGTGTTATAATCCCTCTCCCTAAGGTGGTATGCCATGTCAGCATCAAAGCCTTCAGGGTATTTCACTAGGGCTAAACCTTGGGGAGGTTTCATATGTGGAGGAAGGGCATTGTAAACAAAGTTAAACCTTGTAGAGTAGTCATGGACACTCTCTCCTACGTTTCTCTTAAGATTCTTGTATTCTGCTAGGATTTGGAGAGGGTTGGCCTTAACTTCCCATTTGTTTATGAAAGTCTGATATAAATCAGGAAGGTCTTGGATATTATTAGGAGGTAGGACTTTAAACCATTTATTCACATCACCTCCTAAGCTCTGGGAAAAGATTCTCATTTTGATTGTATCATCATCTATCTCCATGTAGTTAAAATAATCTTCCATCCTATCTACATGGTGTTGGGATGTTGTAGACGCTTTTGTAGTGAAGTGTGGGATATTTGACTGATAATCGTTGGGCAAGGGCACTAGAGGCTGAGGCAATATCAGAGGTGCATACTAGGCTACCATGATGATGTTTTGCGGAGGTAAGGGGTTGGTTTGATCAACTAGTGTATGGATGACAGGGATACTAGGACCAACAGACGTCTGTTTGGCAGATTTAGGGTGGCGGAGCCCCATGTTTTGAATGAAGTGAGTATCAGGAGGCGTAGAGGGAGGGGTCTCTCTGTCCCTAATGTGTTGACCACTAAGAGGTGGTGAACCTGAAATCTCAAGGTCTAGCTGGTCTAGAACACTGAATGACCTAGTTCTTAGTAATCTGTTTGGTAGGTCTAGGTCGAAAGGTGGGACTAATAGAGCTGTAAGGTCTTCCGGTGTAGAGTTAGCTCTATGGATGTGGCTGGAAATAGTTGACCTTTTAGGTGTAGGAGATCTCTTAAGGATTCTCTCAGGGTTGTCAACTATTTCAGGTGGGTTTGGGTTGGGATAAGCTCTTGTGTGAATGGGTCTTGAAGCCAGAATGTTGTTTTCCAACCAAGCAACTTAACCCTACTTGTTACTTCTATTATGGATGATGTTGTTATGGAGGTTGGTCTCCCAGTGGATTCTTATGTGAACCAAGATAATGAGCAAGCCTACTCATCACCAGTGGAGTTTTTGATCTTTAAGGAACTGTGGAGTTGCCAGGTGGAAGGTTTAGGATATTTCCAGGGGGTACACTATCCACCACAGTGTTTATATAGTGTTTCTTTCAAGGATATCCTCAAAACACAAAAAACTCTAACCAGAGATTAACTGGGAGGGATTTTAACAGATATGTCAACTTTGAAAGAGAGTGAGATCTGGAGGCTACCTGGCCCTTTCCAGACTCTGTCTAAAAGTGTGGGAGAAAACACACCAGGTGGTATAGAGGTTGATTTGTGAATATGAGTGTTTAACTGCCAACCTAACCAGAGATTGTAGGTTTATGAGGCTCTTGTGATGCAGTGAGATGGGAAATACTCACAAGTTCCCCAGTGGAGTCACCATCATGTTGGTGACGACAATGGGAGACAATCAAATGTTATCAGTTATAGACTCTCATATTCCCCAGCGGAGTCGCCATTATGTTGGGGTTCCCATGTTTTGGCCAGATTGGCAAGACCAAAAGATGATACAACATCAGAACCACTTTCAGACCTTAGGATCTAGCCCTCCTAGGTCCAGAGAGGGATCTCTCTATATTAGCAAAGGTTTTAGGTCTTTGCAGCTCAAAAGTTAAGATATTAGGCTAGTTATAGGCTCGGGGTTTGTTTGTTGGATTGTATGTTTGGTTGCTGAGAATCAGGAAAGAAGGGTTTCAATATAATACAAGGATGAACAAAGAGTATTTTAGGCAAAGGAGGGATGATTCAGAGAACATTAAATACCATTGGGAAATGGATTCAGGAAAGGGTTTACTTGCTATTCAAAATGCAGGCTTTCAGTTGGGCTAGTCATCTAAAGCATTGGATCTTAAAGATGATAGTGTGGCATGAGATGGGAAGAGAGAAGGTGAAAGCAAGTAAACCTCCAAGGTGACCTTCAGGAATTAGACCCAGGGACAGGACATGCCATTGAACATCCTGTGATCCAAAACCTAAAGGCTAACTCTTCAGACAAGGAAACATTAAAGATTTGGACACAAGGTGAAAACTTGAGATCAAAGAGAGACTTTGAACTCTCAATGCTTCGGCCTCCAGCTCAAGGGAACTTAGAAAGATTCAATTAACTGAAAAGGATGCTAGTGATATAGAGATAGAGTTCTAGACTATCAGTATCCCAATTCATTCAATTAAAACCTACCAAGCACTTCTAAGAACTGATTCATTAATTCATACATCAGCTAGCAGCATATGGAACCACTACACTGGTTGAATTAGCTTGAAATAAATCCTCATATAACACATACAACATAAAACCTTGAAGGCAGGGAGAGCAGAAACATAGGGTATCCAACAAGGGTAAATCATATGCCAGATTTCTGATGCGTGCCAGAAGAAATGAAATTTAATGAATTAAAAATGAGAACATAGACAGAGACAGAAAAACATCACCGTTGCTTTAAATCAGGATCCAAAAAAATGTGCTTGTCATATTAAAGAGCAACACTATTCATGTAAAACATTGCCAACAACTTCATATTCAGCCCAAAAACATCTTCTTCATCCTATCTTACAACTTTACACAGAGACTACGTCTCAAAAGAAACAACTTGAAATTCTCAGATATCCGATCAAAAACTTTATAATGAGTTTCTTCATGAATTTTATAGCTGAAAAAGAGGCTGAGGAGGTAGATGGAAAACTAAATGTAGCATTAAAACTCAGAAGAGGAAGAGGGCTGAGGCCCCATTCTATCTTAAATTCTGGGCATTTATCTTTGGTACTCTTTGGATGCAATATTGGTCTTCGTCAGGCTGTAATTTACTCCAGGTATTTACCTTGATGTACTTGTTGTAATACCTCTACAATACTCTGGTGAGTTGAACAAAAGCAGATCAATGACTTTGGGTCTGCCATACCGTGTAAAAAATGCTTCTGATAGCATAGGACTATTGTCAGGGCTGGAAAAATTCTCATTGACACAATGTAGACTGAAACAGTAATGAGTACTGTGTCCTTCTGAGGTGAAGACATCCCGCTGATGTGAAACCTTGATGATATCATTTTCTGTGCACTGGACCTCCTGTGTGATTCATGAGGTCTTCGATCTAGTACTTTTCCTTTAAATTATTGGATTAAGGCTCACAATCTTGAATTACAGGCCTTAAAATCTTTGCTTTCTCACTGATACTCTTTGCCACTCCATGATTTCCTTTGTCTGCGAATCTCCGCTTTAATGGCTTTGGACAGGTTTTATAGAGTTTAACTCTGCTCCTTTAATGAGCATTATGTCGTAACATCTTCCCAGGCTTTTTCTCCATAATTTCAGTCTCTGAAGATGGTCTTTTCCTGCATTTTGTGCCACTGTAATAGTGACTGTGAACAAAGGAGGCTTTCGCCACCTAAAACCCTACAAAACACACAAAAATCGTCAAGAAATCCATGCTGGAGGGGAAAGACGCTTTGATGGCCTGCGGAATGATGATGGAACTATAGAGGAATGTCGAAAAATGTACTGGAAGGCTTGTAGAATGGTGGCACAGCATGGTGGAGACAGTGGGAATGGACAGAAAATGATGAAAAATGGAGAAATGGACTAATTATAGACCAGGGGTGGCGGAGAACACATGGTGAAAACCTGGAGGACAGGTGGCACAATACCAAGAAAATGGGAAAAGCGATGAAAATGGGTGACATGGAGTATTGGCGGGGGAAATGGTCAAAGGCGGGGGCGATCTGATCTGGACCGTCCGATCTCAGGAGGAGATCGACGGCTGAAAATGCATTGGAGGGCGACTGATGGTGGGCCTGGGATCCCTTTTGCCTTTGATTATCCCTCGTGCAACTTCTTGACGCGATCACTGTTAGATGGATAGCTCCAGATCGAACGGTGTATGCGCATATTGCGTCGGGTCCACGACCTAACTATAACACACGATGGAGGGTGGTTTTTGAATAGTGTGCAGGGCCACGCGTCATGCAGTGAATGGCATCGCTCCAGAACGAAAAATACCGCCCACCTTCTAAAAGCGGTGTGATAGAAACCGGCGGTTTTCTACACAGTGTTTTGGCGCGGGGATCACCGGGGTAGATGAACTACTGACCGTTGATTTGCGGATTGAACGAACGGTGGATATGCGATCAGGGTGGGCCACGGGCGCTATGCTGATCTGCGAAGACCGTCGAATCTGTATACATCGACGACAGGTATTGCGCCCGATATATAACTGCGCTAAGCGCTTTTCTGGCTAGCACCTGGTTCTAGCGCTGGGTCGTGTGGGGGGAAACGGTTCTGGGGCTAGGGCCGAAAGGTGCTAAACCCGAAATGTGAAGAATTTGGGTTTTTTGGCCCATTTTAATGCATTTTAAGGCCAAAAGAGGGAAACAATAGGAGGAAAAAGGAGTTTCTAGGCCAAAAAAAAGGTGTTTGTGAGGCTTAGGAGGGAAGAAGGGTGATTTAGAAGATTTAGGAAGGGATTTGTGGGGGGTAGAAGGAGAATTTTGAAAAAGGAAAAAGGGTTAAAATGGGACACCCTGCAGGGATACAAGGGCAAATGCAGGCCTTTTTTAGCACAGTTTTTTACAATCAGTGAGGCCTTTTCAAAGGGAATGGACAAGGTACAAGGAGGCTTCAAGGATGATGTGTTTTTAGAGGGAAATGCATTCCTTGAAGGCTCAAAAACATTTTAGCCCCTTGTTTTCTTTGTCAAAAAATTCATAGGGGCCTAACACCTTCCACTATTAATTTTGCGAAAATTAAATCGCCAATTGCAAACACATGTGAAGAAAATCATTCACACATAAACATAGTTGTTTAATGGGAAATCTTAAAGCTAAAAACACCAAATATCATATATTATGTATATCAATGGATCATGTAATAATCTCATACAAAGCTTAGTACACCAAGCTCTTAGTATAATCAACAATAATTACACACTGTCATGCAAAAATTTGCATATCTATGCACCAATTTCTTGCTTCTTGACAACTTGCCTCCACTGTGCAATCCCTGCTGAAGAACACCCTTGAATGAATTAGAATTGTCCTTGCATTGACTACGCAAACCTCATTGGAATCTCCAATGTGTGTCAGATGCATTGAATGCATAACTATAGTCACAACAGATAGTTCATCTCACCCTTTCACCTATCTCTCCACTGGGTCTCCAATGGAACTGACATGCAAGTAGTTAACTGTTGTATTTGTTCAGTTGCAAGTGAGTCTCTAGTTATGAATTAATTAAATAATTAATTCACTAAACTCTCACTAGTGTATCTTTCAGGTAGACTAAATACAACTATCTCAATTGAGTTTAACTCACTTAACTGAGTTAAACTAAATAACAACTCCTGTAACTACTCTTCCAACTCTTTAATATTCCTAATTTAGCTTCAGCTAATAGGAATATTAATTTTTCTTTTGAAATCTAGATGCATGAATAATTGAGCAAGGAGGCTCCTAATTTGCTCAAGTATGAATAAAAATCCTCCATAATGTGAAATGGGATCATGAAATAACCAATTCAAGCATCCACATGTGTGAACGAGGTCTAAACTATGTGGACAAGGTCAGGTTTGACCAAGTCAACATGATTTTGTAATGTCCCAATTTTTGTAGCTAAATGGGAACATTGCATTTAAATGTCAGTTTGCTTTATTTGTGAATAAAATTATGTGAAGGAGTTTTATTAAACTCCTAAGTTAAGAATAAATACATGCCCAATGTGAAAGAGGATAAATCTGGGCTATTATTTTAAACACCCCTAAGTGTGAAAAGGGGAAATTCATTTGCATGGGTCAACTTGGCCCCACCTACAACGCAGTTTGAAGGGAAGCTTATCCATCAAGCACAACGTACTTCTAGAAGAGGATCACATGTGTGAAAAGGGATAAGTTGAAGAAGATGGTTTAGGGTTTTGGCAAACCCTCATGTTATAAAAATAAGGAGAGGCAGCAAGAAGAGGTTGTTGAAGAATTTCGAGAAGTTGCTACAACAACTCTATTCTCTTGGCTGTTTAGCCTAAGGGAAGAGTATTTCATATTTAGGAGTCCTCTCTCCTTCCATGGAGTAGCTCTTTGGAGGAGATTGTGGTGCATCTCTTCACTATCCGGCATTATGGCCAAGCTACATCTCTATAGCAGCCCTGGTCCTGTTGAGGGTTTTGCAGCTGTTTGTGAGTTGCAGCAAGTGGGGGAACTAGATCTGTAAGATCTAGTTGTTTAGAGGATATTTCTCTCAGGGAGGGTGTCTTGTGACCACCTGGAAGAGGATCTCACCCTCATTTTGATTTCAGATCTGTAATTTTATCTATTGTGACATTTTAGTCAAGCTACTACACTGTCTCCTTAGGGAACTGCGTTATTTCTATGTACATGTTTCACTGCTGCTTAGATTTCTCATTGTACTTTCTTCCTGGTGATTGAGGCCTGCCTCTCCCTTGAAGATTTGTAAAAGTAGTTTGCTGATATATTCACATTTAGATCTGATATATAATGTAATGAAAGCCATCTTCAAAAATCTCTGAAGTTTTACGTAGTTCAGTGTATTAAAAGCTAGATCTACATCTTCTTGTGCAATATTTTGATAAAACCCCAAGGGGATCTTGTTAAGAAGGCTGAGTAGTTTCCAGATCTGGTATGGATATGATGTTTCAGCTATTTATTAGTTTTAGATCTGATGTTTAACCTACAGCAGCTGAAGCTCCTCATCTAGGATGCTGTCAAGTCTTTATGCAGCTTTCTCATGTGTTTCTACTATTATTTCTGAAGGATTCTTGCTCTTGCTTCAAGTAAAACTTAATGCTTCTCTAAGAGAAATTCATTATGGATCTGATTTCTTGCTTCCATACTATAATTTTGGTCTGATGGCTTATTTCCATTTTTTTCCAGTAGAAACTACGCAAGTCCAGAAGGAGGGTTTCTCCAATATCCCAACTCTCTCTTTTAGCTGATTTTTAGCTAGTGTTGATTGTGGGAGATCTGTTTAAGCCCTCTAAACTCATTTATTTTTGTTGAAACTCTCCATGGAGGTCCGAAATGGCCTAAAACAAGGGAACCCAACCCTGGTCTATGTTATTTTTACACTGGCTTGCTTATATAGCGTCCTCCTTGAGCCTATTGCAGATTTTCCTGAGAGTGGAATTTCCCGCTTCTCACTTGTTTAGTTTTTGCTTCTCTTTGGATCCATTCTTTAGATCTGTAGATCTAAGGTTCCCAAGGGTAGAAAAATCTAAGAATATTTTTTCATTCCCACCCTTGTTGTGTTTCATCGGTCTTCTATAGACAGAGTCTAGAACGGGCCAAGAAGCCTTTGGTTTTCATCCTCTCCTTAGAGGTGATATAACCAGTAAATACCCTACTAGTCTATCTCTTGTTTAGAAGTTGCTGGTGTGTTTTCCTTGATGTTGTGATTCCATAGGGGAATATCTCAAGATATTCCCTCCCGAGCCTATTTTCCCCATTTGGGACATTACAGTGGTATCAGAGCATGATCTCTGGCACAGCCTGTGAAATCAAGCTACCAGTGAATCAAAGATCAAAAGCAGAGATCAGTTGGTTCAGCAGATGATATTATCCTCATCATTTCGCAGATCTAAGAAGAGCCTCTCCAACGAGGTAAATCAGAAGAGAGAAGGAAGAAGCACCGAGACTCCTAGAGGGTTTCGAGAAGAAGCAAATTGCAGTAAGAGTTGCATGATATTTCAAGAAGAAGAAAGAAGCCCTAGCAGTTCCTATCAGCAAAGTAGAAGACTAGAGGATCCAATATCTCCTCATAGATCCACTATGCCCACTTCCTTTGAAGAAGGTGAGGGTTTCAAGGTGAAGAGGAAGAACCATACACTTCCTATTATCACAAGGCAGAGAGAATCACTGAAGAAGAGATATCATTGCCTCTTTTTCAAGCATTGAAGAGTATTGCAGAAAATCTCAAGGAGTTTAAAGAGGAGAGGAAAATAAGGGCTACAAAGGGACATCTCCCAAGGAAACAAAGGAGAATTTCAAATCTTGTCACTTTGGGCAAGAGATCTTCATTTTCACTATTTGCTGCTAAGGAGCTTGCATCTAGAGAAGAGGCACTTGAATATTTGCAAGGTAGTCTTGAGTTCTTATCATATGGGATTCCATGCATGAATCTGAAGATGCATGAGGAGGAGAAGAAAGATTCCAGCGCTAGTGTACTTAAAGAAAGGAGGCTATCATTCTTACCAGCAGTTGGAGGCATCATTGGTCTGGATCGAGGAACTCTTGTGTTATGTCAAGAGGTTCCCACATATCAGTTGATCCAAGGTATGCATAAGATTTCAGCACATATTATTTCAAGATCTATGCATGGCCAAGGGTTAGATCAAAGTGTTGATTTGAAGCAAAGACATATCACAGCGTAGAGAACCCTTGATCTAATCAAGGAGGAGATTGGAAGCTATCCCTATGCATCATTGTTGAGCTGCATTCAATATCTTGGGTTGGTATGTAGGGTCTCAAGAGAAGGGATTAGTACTATCCTATGTTCAATGGCTGATTGTGAGATTAGAAATGACACTTTCTTTGAGGCAGTGCATGCATCACTTTTCAGATCTACAGCACTGTCACTTAGTGGCTGTGACAAAGAGGCTTCATCATTCTTGGATCTTGTTGAAGGTATTGCTGTAGATCCAAAGCTTCACTGGTTTTGGAATATCATACATGAGAGGAAGGTCTCACTAAGAGATCTCAACAAAGATGCATTTCAGTATTTCATGAGATGCAAATTTCTTCAGTGGGTTTGAGGAGATGGTATTCCGCAAAAGGAGAATGCCATGATTATGCAGCACATCACTCAACTTCCATATTTGAGTGAGTGGATGAGGATGGTGAGCAAGGGGTCATATGATCACTTGCAGACATATATGGACCAACAAGCTTGGTTACGCTGGTTGCCTTTGGGAGACTCCTATCACTCTCTAGAGGTACCTATTTTTCTGATCTATGCCTTAAAGAATGGTCATGAGATGAATAAGGAGGCATGGAAATGCTAGTTACTTGGGGGTGAGCATGTTCTCTACCCAAATATTCTCATTCTCTTATCTCATGCTTGGTACATCATTAGTAGATCATATGAAGAGGAAGCATGGATGATGTGATTGTTAGAAGAAGAGTTGGACATCACAAGCTAAATCTTATGTCCATGTATTCACCTATGCTTGAAGTGTGTCTCATATGTCCCCATGCATTTCTGTTGGAGGTATATTTCATGCATGAACTTTGGCTTGGGAGGAGGAATGACTCCCACATGATCTGGTATGAGGAGCTTGCTTGTACTATGTTGATGAGGCATTTTACATGTTCATCATTGTGTTGTTGCTTCAAGATCCACATATTGAGAAGGCAAGAAGGCTGCAAATTCCTTGTTGCTATGGGTGCTTTTGGGTGAGTATGTTTGCTACCCAATAGCTCATTATTTTCTGAATCATGCCTTGGATTTCAAAGTTATGTTGCAGCAAGAGAAGGCATGTACAATTTTGTTTCACTTGAGAAGGTATGGCCACCACATGACATCTCCTATGTCTATGTGTTTTGCATGGTGAGAAATTTGGCATGATCATCTCAAGATGTGCATTGATAATGGTACTTTGTATTGGGCTGATGTGACATATCATATGTCCATTAGCATGGTTTGGATTCATGATGCACATGAGGAGGAAAGAGGGTAGCAAGATCCCTTGTTGCTTTGATGTTTTTGAATGAGTATGGTGACCACCCCATGACTCATAATTTTCTAGTTCATGCCTTATGTATTAAAGATAACTTGTAGCAAAGAAAGGCATGCACATCATCTTTTGGGAAGCATGGCTTGTACATTTTACATGGAGGAGATGGAGGATGGCAGCAAAGGGCCTTGCAATGGTGGTTGATTTTGGGAGAATATGGTTTGACATATTTTGTTTACCGATATTACTCCTTTCCTTCTTCTTTTGCATAACACTGGAATGATGGAGTTTGGGTCCAATAAGGCCAACAAGGCTAAGAATGGAGGCATAGCAATGCTTATTCAAGTTCACAAACATGGGATGGAGGAATGTTTCGCATGAAGAAGCTTTTCCTTTATGGGAGGAGCTACCTTATGTCTCTCATGTATTTTTCATCTTGTGCTTCATGGTAAGAGGAGGACATATAACCTCACAGTTGGAGGTCATCTAATGCATTGGTAGAAGACAAATTTGGAGCCAAACATACATAATATATTGCAGCAAATGGAGGGAGCCTTCCTTATGTGGATTCCATTTGGAGGGAATGGATGGCTTGCATCTACAATAAGAGTTTTTTGAGGGCAAGCAACATTTTGACGGGGGAGACTGTAATGTCCCAATTTTTGCAGCTAAATGGGAACATTTCATTTTAATGTCAGTTTGCTTTATTTGTGAATAAAAGTATGTGAAGGTGTTTTATTAAACTCCTAAGTTAATAATAAATACATGCCCAATGTGAAAGAGGATAAATCTGGACTATTATTTTAAACACCCCTAAGTGTGAAAAGGGGAAATTCATTTGCATGGGTCAACTTGGCCCCACCTATAGCACAGTTTGAAGGGAAGCTTATCCATCAAGCACAACGTACTTCTAGAAGAGGATCACATGTGTGAAAAGGGATAAGTTGAAGAAGATGGTTTAGGGTTTTGGAAAACCCTCATGTTATAAAAATAAGGAGAGGCAGCAAGAAGAGGTTGTTGAAGAATTTTGATAAGTTGCTACAACAACTCTATTCTCTTGGCTGTTTAGCCTAAGGGAAGAGGATTTCCTGTCTAGGAATCCTCTCTCCTTCCATGGAGTAGCTCTTTGGAGGAGATTGTGGTGCATCTCTCCACTATCCGGCATTATGGCCAAGCTACATCTCTATAGCAGTGCTGGTCCTGTTGAGGGTTTTGTAGCTGTTTGTGAGTTGTAGTAAGTGGGGGAACTAGATTTGTAAGATCTAGTTGTTTAGAGGATATTTCTCTCAGGGAGGGTGTCTTGTGACTACCCGGAAGAGGATCTCACCCTCATTTTGATTTCAGATCTGTAATTTTATCTGTTGTAACATTTTAGTTAAGCTACTGCACTGTCTCCTTAGGGAACTGTGTTATTTATATGTACATGTTTCACTGCTGCTTAGATTTCTCATTGTACTTGCTTCCTGGTGATTGAGGCCTGCCTCTCCCTTGAAGATTTGTAAAAGTAGTTTTCTGATCTATTCACATTCAGATCTAATATATAATTTAAGGAAAGCCATCTTCAGAAATCTCTGAAGTTTTTTGCAGTTCAGTGTATTAAAAGCTATATCTACATCTTCTTGTGCAATATTTTGATAAAACCCCAAGGGGATATTGTTAAGAAGGCTGAGTAGTTTCCAGATCTGGTATGGATCTAATTTTTTAGCTATTTATCAGTTGTAGATCTAATGTTTAACCTACAATAGCTGAAGCTCCTCATCTAGGATGCTATCAAGTCTTTATGCAACTTTCTCATGTGTTTCTATTATTATTTCTGAAGGATTCTTGGTCTTGCTTCAAGTAAAACTTAATGCTTCTCTAAGAGAACTTCACTATGGATCTGATTTCTTATTTCCATACTGTAATATGGGTCTGGTGGCTGATTTCTAGTGTTTTCCAGTAGAAACTACACAATTCCAGAAGGAGGGTTTCTCCAATAACCCAACTCTCTCCTTTAGCTGATTTTTAGCTAGTGTTGATTGTCGGAGATCTTTTTAAGCCCTCTAAACTCATTTATTTTTGCTGAAACTCTCCATGGAGGTCCCACATGGCCTAAAATAAGGGAACCCAGCCATGGTCTGCATTATTTTTACACTAAATTTCTTATACAACGTCCTCCTTGTTGCAGATTTTCCTAAGAGTGGAATTTCCCGCTTCTCACTTGTTTAGTTTTAGCTTCTCTTTGGATCCATTCTTTAGATCTGTAGATCTAAGATTCCCAAGGGCAGAAAAATCTAAGAGGACTTTTTCATTCCCACCCTTGTTGTGTTTCATCAGTCTTCTATAGACAGAGTCTAGAACGGGCCATGAAACCTCTGGTTTTCATCCTCTCCTTAGAGGTGATATAACCAATAAATACCCTACTAGTCTATCTCTGGTTTAGAAGTTGCTGGTGTGTTTTCCTTTCTGTTGTGATTCCATAGAGGAATATCTCAAGATATTCACTCCTGAGCCTATTTTCCCCATTTGGGACATTACAAATTTATTCTAAAAAAAGTGGATTCTAAATAAAGCAAACGCAATGTGAATAGAGATCAATCCAGCTAGATAAAATGAAGGCACCTTGAGTGTGAAAAGGGACAGGGCATGAAGAATCAGTCAAGGTTGAACAAGTCAAAAAATATATCTAGATACATTGCACCATCTTAAAGGACAATGCAGTTTTTGTAGAGGAGCCTTTGCATGGAAGCAACCTCATAGTGGGTGGGACCCTTGGTGAGGAAGCTCATAAATTATACACTGAAGGAGATGGAAAGCATAGGGCACATTGGAGATTATATTTTCATGAGGTTTGCTTAGACTTCCATCATACTTGGCTGTTTAGCTAAGTTGCTGCACTGCTTAGTGCATGGGTTTGCCTGGGTGGAGATTCCCTACTCTTTCTTGGAGATATTGCTTGAGAAATCTAAGAGGAGGTTTTTGATCTGAATTTTCCACTACCTGGTGTTGGGCCAAGCACCCACCTTCAGTAAAAATGCATTCCCTTCAGAAAACCGCGTTATTTCTTAAGGTGTGCAGTGGAAGGGGCTAAAACCCCAGTTTGAGGAGCTAGTTTCCCAAGAGGAGGATCAACCTTTCTTTGGGAAAGCTAGAGGGAAAATCTACAAAAATTTCTTTGCATGTTTAGCCATCTATTGTAGAGCTTCAGAAATACAATGTTATTCAGCCACATATTTGCAGAAGCTTTCTCTTGTACATCTTTTCTGTCAAGAAACCCTTGCTGGGTCTTCTTGGATCTGTGTAAAAGAGATTAGATCTCTGTTTTTGTACCTCATTGAGTATTATAATAATATTATCAGACATATTTCTCTTTTTTCTGAGTTAACCTCTATTTAGACTGCGCAGTCACTTGTGCAGTTGCTTTGACATTTTGCAGTCTTGGGGTTTTGTCCATTTTTAGCTGTTGTGAGCATGGGAGGCCTGTTTAACTAGGCTAATTGCATTTGTTTCTGAAACTATTTTGCATGCATGTCCTATATTATCTATTTTAAGGGACACAACCTTTATTTTCCACTATTATAACTCCATCTTCAGAAAATAGCGTTTTTGAGGCCAAATTAGCTGCTTTTCCCCACTTGGTGACTTTTATAAAAGCATATTTTGTTGCTTTAATTGTTATATGATGGTTATGTGTTTAAAAACACTACATGAGTTGATTAAATGCTTCTATCCAACTTTGGAATACCTTAAGGTATTCTTATTGTTGTAGAAAATTCCCATTTTGGGATATTACAGTGGTATCAGAGCAAAAATCTTGGCTCATCCTGTGAGCTTCAAGAATCATGGAGTATTATCATGGGGAGGAGGATATTTTCAGAAGAAATCAGAGAAAACCCTTGTTTTCTAGAGAAAATAGGTTCTCAAAACTTCTCTTTTCAAATCTGCAGGGAAAAAGCAAGGGCATCAAAGAAACGAGGAGGGAAACACATGAAGATCCCTCAACAAGATCTATACAAGAGAAATATTCTAAGTCCTCATCTTTTGGATATGAGCACCCAGCCATATCATCAAATCTACCACGTTATATCAACAATTTCTTCATGAAGAGGAAGAAAGGAGATGTGCCAAAGAGAGATACCCTTGGTGATTATTTGCAGGAATATGAAAATCAATATAAGGAGTTCAAAGATCACTTGAACTTCCAAGGGTTTTGCCAAATGAAGGAGGAAAAGAGCACAAGGAGCAAGAATCAGGGTGAGGGTATATTCTTTCTATCCACTTTTGATGGATCACCTCTATGTCCTGCTAGGGCTTGGGTGAAGGAGCTAGACACATTTGTGCAGCAACATCAAGTTTTAGAATTTGAAGCCATCAAAGTAGCAGCGTTACATTTTGAGGGTAAGGCCTATGCTTGGTGGTTGTTTGAATCATTTTACTTAAAGAATTCAAATACATCTACTTATGAAAATATCATTCAAATATTAGTAGAGAGGTTTGATGATATTTCATGTGAAACATCTTCTATTGCAACTATCAAACCACATCAAACAAAAATTTTGTTTGAGTTGGGAGGGTCTATCTATCCAACTCCATTTCTGAAAACCAATGAAGAGGAGGTGAGCTTGTTTGATACTTTTACAAGGGCAAGATCTCCTTTAGATAAAGAGCTTTCTTCTCAAAAGGAAGACATGAATATTCCTTCTCCGGAAGAGGACCAGGATCTAAGGTCTCTTGTTGAAGGAAAGGAAACTTCAAATAGTGAAGAAGAGAAAGGAGAGGTAGGAGAAGATAACACAGTCATGATAAGGGCACCTCAAGCACCTCATGAAGAAGAGGATGGAGAACTTGCTTTGAATAAAGAAACTCTTGCACTTTTGCAAGGAGTTCCAAAAGGTCTCACACATGGAGCTCTTGACATAACACATGAGAAGCATGTACCTTCATTGCCAAATGATGAGATATTGGAGGTAGGAGAAGGAAAAGAGGAGGAATGGCATCACAAGATGAAAAGAATGTACCCTTCTCTATTTCAGAGTTTGAAATAACAAAGAAGGCAAGAGGACCCATGCAACATAGGTAGGGGAAAATCTATCCACCTACATTCATATCCTACTCTATGCCTTGATGCCTCTTTGCAAGGAGGCATTTCAACAAGAAGACCCCCTGATTGGAGGGAAAACAAAGTGTTCTCTCAACTGTATGCAGCAACAACATATTTTTTTAAAGAGGGAACCAGGAGCCACTACAATGCTGAAAATCATTGATGGAAGACTAGGCAAATTTCTGAAATTGACCTTGCTTTCTTCCATTCATCTATTTGTGTTGGAGGGAATAGATTAGGAAATTTGTGCTGATATGAGCACAGTATCAAAAGGCTACTCCATAGCTTTGGGGAAGAAAATGATACTCCAATATATAATGAATATTTCTGAACTTAACAAAAAAACAATTTCATTTTTGTATGCAGGAGAAAAATTGTGGAAGTTTTTGAGGAAGAGAACCTTTCAAAAAGAGGGTGACTCTCCTAGACTTCAATCTTGTCTTGAGCAAGATCAGCTGCAAGAGGGGCAGCAAAAGAAAGTTGGGAATACTCCCACATGTGACTTTGACATCAAGCATGTCAAGGAGGAGAGACATCATATTACAAATGCATTATTTCATACTTTTACAATGTTGTCAATGTTGGGAAGCCTAGATCCTTATTGGGAGTCCCAACTCTTGATGGAATATTATAAGGACATTTTCACATGTAAGGTTCTTGATGGGCAAGAAATGGATGGAAAGTTAAAAGTAGTTAATGGAATCATTAATGTTCATGATCAGATCTACTTAACTAAACATTCCAAGCTCGAGAAAAAACTACTTAACACAACCTATGAGGTCTTGATTTCAAATCCCACTAGTTTCATCAAAACATGTCATACTATCTTGGATGGATTCATGTGGGAAAATTTCAGAGAGGATATGCACTCTCATATGAGTAAGTGCATGGATCATTTTCTAGTTGAGGAGGAACATAGCTCTTGGGAAGATTTATCATTATCACCTCCTTATTTATTGAGTGTGAGAGTGAGCTCATCCATGAGCTACCTTACTGATTTTAAAAAAGTGTATGATAAAAATTGTATTGCTGAATCTCATGATGTATTTATTATATACTTGCATTTTATTAACACTCATGTGGAGGTCTTGGCTCCAAGAGGGGGCATTTTTTATGATGGGCTTCATGAGCCACTTTGGGCCATGAACAATGGTGATCCTAGCCATTCCTTGGGAGATCTTGGAGAGGTGATGTACTCTTCATGGTGTGATTCCTTAACACCAACCATCATACACCTTCTCCAAGCATGCAAGAAGGATGGGGCAGAAAACAAGTGTTGGGGAGAACGCTTGTCATATCATATCCTATGGCAGTTAGGAGGAAAACTGTGCTGGTTTCACATGAGGGACCATTTTCCTTATCCCTTATTGTATATGGCAGCAAGCACAATCTTACTTATGATCCCACATGCTGAAGATGTTCTTATATTTTTTGGGGGCATGGTTGGAGGAGAGACACATTTGTTGGGTGTGTCTTTGGGGGAAGGAAGTCCCCACTTTTTCTGCACTACATGTTCCAAGGGGAGCATGAGAAACTATATGGCCACCATTGCATATCACTTGTTTTTTATGATGTGGACCATATTTTTTGTTGGAGCACTTGGGGCATGCCTCTCATGAGAAATTGGGAGGATATTTTCTATGAATTACCAAGCTGGAGGGTGATTCATTTTATTTGGATGATAGCATGGAGGAGGGAGACCTCCATTGATGATGAAATTCCCCATGATTGTTAACACTCCTATCTTGAGAAGGCCATGGATCAACAAGAAGTTTTCCATAACAACCTTCCATTCTTTCATGATGAGAGCCATTGGGTTTATTCACCAAAGGTCAGCTTGCACACTTGGGAGGAGCCATTGGGAGATGGATTTTTTGCAGAAATTCTAAAGCAATGGAGGAGACTATGGGATGAGAGGGCCACAAGAGGAAGAGGGCAGATTTTGCAGCACCCTTGCAGTTGCTTAAGGACAAGGAACATTTGGGAGGGGGAGATTGTAATATTCCTAATTTAGCTTAAGCTAATAGGAATATTAATTTTTCTTTTGAAATCTAGATGCATGAATAATTGAGAAAGGAGGCTCCTAATTTTCTCAAGTATGAATAAAAAACCTCCATAATGTGAAAGGGGATCATGAAATAACCAATTCAATCATCCACATGTGTGAACGTGGTCTAAAATATGTGGAAAAGGTCAGGTTTGACCAAGTCAACATGATTTATTCTCAAAGAAGTGGATTCTAAATAAAGAAAGCTCAATGTGAATAGAGATCAATCTAGCTAGATAAAATGAAGGCACCTTGAGTGTGAAAAGGGATAGGGCATGAAGAATCAGTCAAGGTTGACCAAGTCAACAAAGCTGTCTAGATACATTGCACCATCTTGATAGACAACGCAGTTTTTGTGGAGGAGCCTTTGCATGGAAGCAACCTCATAGTGGGTAGGACCCTTGGTGAGGAAGCTCATCAATTATATAATGAAGGAGATGGAAAGCATAGGGAATATTGGAGATTATATTTTCATGAGGACTGCCTAGACTTCTGGCATACTTGGTTGTTTAGCTAAGTTGTTGCACTGCTTAGTGCAAGGGTTTGCCCGGGTGGGGATTCCCTACTCTTTCTTGGAGATATTTCTTGAGAAATCTAAGAGTAAGTTTCTGATCTACTACCTGGTGTTGGGCCAAGCACCTATCTTCAGCAAAAATGCAGTACCTTCAGAAAACTACATTATTTCTTAAGGTGTGCAGTGGAAGGGGCTAAAACCCCATTTTGAGGAGCTAGTTTCCCAAGAGGAGGATCAACCTTTCTTTGGGAAAGCTAGAGGGAGAATCTACATCCATTTCTTTGCATGTTTATAAATATATTACAGAGCTTCAACCATACAACGTTATTTAGCCACAGATTTGCAGCAACTTTCTCTTGTACATATTTTCTGTCAAGAAACCCTTGCCGGGTCTTCTTGGATCTATGTAAAAGAGATTAGTTCTCTGTTTTTGTACCTCATTGAGTGTTATAATAAGATTATTAGACATCTTTCTCTATTTTCTGAGTTAACCTCTATTTAGACTGCGCAGTCACTTGTGCATCTGCTTCGGCATTTTGTAGTCTTGGGGTTTTTTCCATTTTTAGCTGTTGTGAGCATGGGAGGCATGTTTAACTAGGCTAATTGCATTTGTTTCTGAAAATATTTTGCATGCATGTACTATATTGTATATTTTAAGGGACACAACCATTATTTTCCACTATTATAACTCCATCTTCAAAAAATAACATTTTTGAGGCCAAATTAGTTACTTTTCCCCACTTGGTGACTTGTATAAAAGCATAGTTTGTTGCTGTAATTGTTCTGTGATGGTTATGTGTTTAAAAAAACTACATGATTTGATTACTTTTTTCTCTCCAACTTTGGAATACCTTAAGGTATTCTTATTTTTGTAGAAAATTCCCATTTTGGGATATTACAAACTCTGTTGTAACTTTTCCACTTTAGTTCTAACTGAGTCCTCCATGCATGAGCCACCAATAACCCTAGGAATTGCGTAATTCCTTCAGCCCACTGATTTGCCAAATTTTTTCACTGAAATAAAGTGCTTCAAGAGAATAAGTTGATATTTATTATCGGATTATTATTAAGGGCTAATAATAATCGACATGCATCTATATTTAGATTGACGATCTATAAATAAACTTCACCCAATATTCTAAAAATATAATTTCATCTATTTTTCACATTTTACCAACCATCTACAAATAGCCTCCTGCAACTTAGAGAATATGCTCACCATGTCTAAAAATAGACATACACCTAAAAATAGCCTGCGGGCCCCACTTAGTGAAGGTGCTTACTTTTCACTAAGCTCATCATCTTGTTGAATCTCAACACTCTGTCTCAACAAGATAGGGATTATCCTTCACCCCGATCCTGCATCTATGGTATTCGAATTTTCTCCTGCTGAGTGCCTTCATCAGAATATCTGCATCCTGATATTTCGTAGGAATGTACTAAAGCAACATGATCTTTCGCTGCACACAATATATGATATGATGATACCGAATATCAATATGTTTAGATCTATCATGAAACACAGGATTAATCAATATTTTAATGCAACTCTGATTATCACAATGTATCACCGTAGGATCTAAATGAGAACCGAACAAACCGACCAAGATCTTCCTCGTCTAGATAGCCTCCCATGCAACTTGACTTGCTGCCATGTATTCTTCTTCTGTTGAATTGAGTGCCACGGATATTTGTTTCTTGATGTACCAAGAAACTGCTATAGATATGATACCGAAAACCCCTCCTGATGTCCTCTTTATATCCGTTGGGCTGCCTATCCAATCTGCATCTGTGAAGCCATGCAACTTCACCTCATTCGTTTGTCTGTACCATAAGCCATACTCAGATGTGCCCCTGAGATACCTCAGGACATGCTTTCCTGCCTTCGAAAAGAGCTTAGTAGGCTTAAACATCGCTTGACTAAGCTCGTTCACTGCATATCATATGTTCGGTCTTGTATTAACTAAATAAATGAGCGAACCCACCAACTGTTGATAAACAGTGGCATCCACTACCTCTGCTGATGTAGCACCCTCTTTCCTCCAATTTCCTGGAAGAGGAGTATCCATGGGCTTACAGTTCTCCATGTGAAACTTACCAAGTATCTCCCAAGCATACTTTCCTTGAGACACAAACAGTTCACCTTCTCACTGCCATATTTCCAATCCAAGGAAATAATGAAGGAGGCCCAAATCCTTCATCTCAAACTCCTTTGCAAGATCTACCTTGCATGAGTGTATCAACTGCTCATCACCCATTAGTATTAAATCATCAACATAAAAAAAAAATTATTAAAAGCTTACCCTCCACCACAATTTGGTATAGGTTTGCATCCGCCTCACTCTTGGTGAAGCCAAGTCCTATGAAATAGCTGTCGATCCGTGTGTACCAAGCATGGGGTGCTTGCTTCAGCCCATACATCACTCTTTTAAGTCTGCACACATGCAAATCACTATTGAAGATCTCAAATCATTCAGGCTGCTCAATGTACACCTCTTCCTCAATGATCCCATTAAGGAACGCAATCTTCACATCCATTTGATGAATGTGCCAACCCATCTGTGTTGAGAGAGAAAGGATTGTCCTTATGGAAGAATATTGTGCGACATGTGCAAAGGTTTCTTCATAATCAATCCCCTCGATTTGTGAGAAGCCCCAGGCAACAAATCTTCCCTTATACTTCTCGACGCCCATCAGTAGATTGCTTTAACTTGTAGATCCATCTTTAACCTACCACTAATTTACCAACCGACCTTGGAACAATCTCCAAAGCATTGTTTCTGACAATGGAGTCATACTCCTCCACCATGGAATCTACCCATGTGGGCTCCTGCACCGCTTCTTCAAAAGAAGATGGCTCTGTCATGATACAGTTGCTCATAAGATCCATGTATCCAGTAAATCGGTCAGGTGATTGTCTCTGTCTGCCCTGTGATGTAGGGAATCCTACATTCTGTGTCGCATCAAGCTTCAGTTTCTCAGCTTTTGTGGTACGATTTATGTATGATCTGATGTTTGGTTCTGAAAGAGTGGACTCCTCCACTCCATGAATCTCCTCCTCTGGATGATACAAATCTAGAGGCTCATCTTTAGGAACAAGAAGTTCCTCCTCTGCATGCAAGTGTAGCTCCCTCTCAAGCGACAACTTCATGCCTTTCACCTCATTGAATTTTATATCCCATAGCACCATAGTCATTCGACTGTTTGGAAAATATACACGATAATTATGGGGTGTTTCTGTGTACCCCGCAAATATCCCAACTTCTGCAGTCGACTCCAGCTTATTCCTGGCGTCCTTTGTCACATGAATGTAAACAGATGAGCCAAAAATCTTCAAATGATAAATATCAGGCTTCTTACCAGTAAAAGCTTCTTCAGGTGTACTCATGCCAAGTACTCTATGAGGACAACGGTTTTGCACATAAACCAGAGTGTTGCATGATTCCGCCCATAGGTGCATCCGTAGGCCTTGGTCATGCAGCATAGCTCGTGCAGTACCCACGATCGTTCTGTTCTTCCTCTCTGCGACCCCATTTTGCTGTGGGTTATGAGGTGCTATGAGTTCTCTTTGAATTCCTTCTTTGCTACAGAAGTCTTTGAATTCATTTGAGATGTATTCGCCACCATTATCACTCCGCAGAGCCTTCACTTGCTTCCCCGACTCCTTCTCCACCAATGATTTAAACTCACAGAACTTTGAGAAATTTTCACTCTTCTTTTGCAAGAAGAAGATACAACATCTATGAGAATAGTCATCAAAAAATATAACATAATGCTTGTGTTTTGCTGTTGAAGCAATCGAGAAAGGTCCACACACGTATGTGTGAATTCTCTCCAGGATCACTGAAGCACGATTCTCCTTCTCATGAAAGGTGGTCTTCATAAACTTAACCATAGTACATACCTTGCACTGATCTGACTGTGCAAGAGTAATCTTGGGAAGTCCAGTAGAAACTGCTACAAAATCTTCAAGGTGCCATGGTGAAGATGACCCAATATCCTGTGCCATAATTCGCCCTCATCCCGGCTCACCACTTCTTCTACTTTGCCCATCATTGCAGCGCAACCATCTACCTCCATCTTTTAGAGATTCTTATCTCGAATCCCTATCCTCTTGGTTTGACCCGTTGTTTTATGTCGCAGGAAGGCTTTTCCCTCACTGAAAACAATGTCATAACCTCTGTCCTCCAACATAGCGACCGAGACCAAGTTCTTCTTCACACCTGGAACATGCATAACATCTTTCAACAGAAATGGTTTACCTAACTCCCTCTCAAAATTAATGGTTCCAATGCTGATCACACTGTATCTGCCATCGTCGCCCATCTCTATATGCATTTGTAGATCCTTCTCCTCCAAGTCACTAAACAACTCCTTGTCTCCCGTCATATGGAAGGAAGCACCACTATCAAGATACCACACCGATCAAAGAGAAATCAAGTTAAAATTGCGAGGCTAAGGCCTCACCTGCTACAACTCTAGCAACCTTCTTGTTCTTCTTTTTCTGTGGGCAGTTAGTGGCGAGATGCCCATGTTCGTGACAGTGAAAACACTTCACATTGGACAAATCCAGATTCTCGCCTTTAGCCTCGGATTTTGGATGAGATTTCTTCCCCTTCCCTCTCCTTGATTTGGTAGCCAAAACTAAATTCTCTTCATCATCATTCTTCGATGAAGAGACATTCCTGGTATTCCACCTTATCTCCTCCTGCACAAGATCCAACCAAAGTCGCTCCTAATCCGCTAGTTTCTCCCGTCCATTGACAGAGTCTTCGTAGCTGTGCCAACTCCTCGGAAGCCCAAGGAGAGCCAAGATCACCAAGTCATCATCCGCAACTGTAATTCCCACACTCCCTAGCTCATCCCTACATTGGACAAACTTCATGAGATATTTTGGAATACTGTTACCCTTCTCCATTTTGATTTTTCTAATCTTATCTTTTAGCGGCAACTTCCTATGGTCGCTGCTACTTTGGAAAAGACCTGTCAAAGCCTTCCACATTTCAAATGGAGTGGCTTTCCCATGAAGGCTTGACACAATATGGTCCTTCACACCTTCAAACAAAATTATTCTTGTCTTCGCTACCTTCCTTTGCCATGCGTCAAGTACTGCAACATCGCTAGAAGTAGGCTTAGGAACATCGCTATCAATGAACTCCTTTAGTCCATTATCTTCAAGCACCGCCTCCATCCTATCCTTCCAAGATTTGTAATTCAAGCTACCCTCAAGAGAATACTCCAATCTCAACCCATTTAAATGCATTTCAATGAATACTCAATTGTTGCACCAAGAAATTTTTGCAGCAAATTCGAATTGTCCACCAGCACAAAACTCAACACCTCTTCACAATTGCAATCTCTAGTAGTTAACACTGCTCCGATACCATGTAGAAATTTATTAATACTGATGTATTACCAGATTCTCCTGATCTAAAAAATTAACCTTATGTTAAATAAAAAATCCTTCCACTGTTAATTTTGCGGAAATTAAATCGCCAATTGCAAAAACGTGTGAAGAAAATAAATCGCACATAAACACAATTTTTTAACGGGAAATCTTAAAGCTAAAAACCCCAACTATCATATATTATGTATATCAATGGATCATGTAATAATATCTTACAAATATTAATACATCAAGCTCTCAATACAATCAACAATCATTACACATTGTCATGTAGAAATTTGCATATCTATGCACCAATTTCTTGCTTCCTGACAGCCTACCTATACTGCGTGATCCCTGCTAAAGAAGACCCATGAATGAATTCGAATTGGCCTTGCCTTGATTGAAAAATCCTCATTGGCATCTCTAATTTTTGTCATATGAATTGAATGCATCACTATAGTCACAAGAGATAGTCCATCTCACCCTTTCACTTATCTCTCCACTAGGTCTCCACTGGAACTGACATGCAAGTAGTTAGCTGCTGTATTTGTTCAGTTGCAAGTGATTCTATAGTTATGAATTAATTAAATAATTAATTTACTAAAATATCACTAGTGTATCTTTCAGTTAGAATAGATACAACTAGCTCAACTAAGTTTAACTCACTTAACTGAGTTAAACTAAATAAAAACTCCTGTAACTACTCTTCCAACTCTGTCGTAACTTTGCCACTTCAATTCTAACTGAGTCCTCCATGCATGAGCCACCAATAACCCTAGGAATTGCGTAATTCCTTCAGCCCACTGAAATAAAGTGCTCCAAGAGAATAAGTTGATATTTATTGTCAGATTATTATTAAGGGCTAATAATAATCGACATGCATCTATATTTAGATTGACGATCTATAAATAGACTTCAGCCAATATTCTCAAAATGTAATTTCATATTTTTTTCACATTTGACCAACCATGTAAAAATAACATCCTGCAACTTATAGAACATGCTCACCATGTCTAAAAATTCACACACCTAAAAATAGCATGCGGGCCCCACTTAGTGAAGGTGCTTACTTTTCACTAAGCTCATCATCTTGTTGAATCTCAACATTGTCTTCACATGTCACGGTCCGTCAATGATGATGCCCGTGTACCTGCACAAATATCAAGTGAACGATGAAAGGATACAATAATATATTTTCACTTACAGTTATTCAATTGGTCAAGGAGAATCAAATATTTTACATATGATTAAACACAAAATTGGAACAAAAAAACTAGTCATGTATTATTAATAGAGAAAAGAAGTTTAAAACCTTAATGCCTTGACGTTGCATGCCTCCTTCAACGGGTTCAGTCAGGTGTGTCTCAAGCATTCGCTTAGGATTGGATTTGATGAGGTAATGAGCCTAAACTCTCTCTCAACAATGGATTCCTCTCTGCCTTATTCTACACACCAGCTATAGTAATGACCATTTCAGCTAGTTGAATCAATGTGAGAAGGAAGAATTTATAGGAGAGGAGGAGGTGGTTTGGGATTCCTCATAAGGTGTAAGAGAGGCCTAATCCTTTGGGGGATTGCACTATTGTAGGAAAAAACAACCCAAAGGGAGGAACTCGACGTTATTCAGTCGAACAAACTATGATGACTTCGCTCACGAAGTTGTTAAGCGTGGAAAATTCATTTCTATTTTTAAAACACTTTCCAAAAACATCTCAGTGCGGGTGACCTTGTGAGACAGAGGGCTGAATGGTGCAGGGCCTAGTGTTAATTTCTCCATGGGAGCGAGGCAATAACTGCCTACCAGCGCTGACCCAAAATCACATGTTTGTGAGGGTCTGTTTGAGGAATGATCAACAAAGGAAATGTTCTTGACATGCCAAGGGATGCAATGAAACTTGTAGCAAGGTATGAAAATACACAAAATTCACTGAAATGGTCCTCCAATGTTCAGGATGGGGATTGCAGGGACAGTGAAAAAATACTGTGTAACAAATGCCCCCTAAAGCATGAGGTCTGAGAGAGAGGGAGGGGTGAAATTCCTTATGAGAATATGCCAAAACCAAAACATCGTCATCACAAGTCCTCCAAGAACAAGTACAACTGATATCTCTAATACATGAACATGTGGTATGGGCGGAACCATCCATAATAGAGTACATTCAATAATAGGATCCAAGGTATGGATGCAACCATCCAGTAAGAAGGATCATCAAATAGAATCATTAGAAGAGTAAAGCATATATTCATGATAAACCAAACCATCTCACAACTTGGATTTTATCAGACAAAACCTAGGGTCTTGTGCTCCATCTCGACCCGAACAAGTATAAATTCAAGCATGTGAATTAGTGAGTTGAAGTCAAACATGAAAGAAATTTCTTGATTACCAGCCAATAATGAAAGATGTTAACAGGCGCGAGAGAAACCACTAGTGATGACAATGGCTCTCAAGGTACAACTAGTACGATCCACGAAATGTAAACAGTGAGCTGGAGTCAAACATCTGTGAAATCACTCGATCGAAGGCCAATGATGAGGACCTATCGTCAAATGCGAAGAACTTTACCATTGAGGAATGCAAGCTCCAGGGTGTCTGTTATCACTTTGTAATTTAGAATATTGGAAAGACTAAATTATAAAGCAAAACATCAAAACCACTTGAAGCCTAGGATCTAGCTCTCATAAACTCAGAGAGGGATCTCTCTATTAGATTTAGATTTGTTTAAGTTTACTGATGTTAGGCTAGTTAAATTGATTGTGATAGTTGGTTTGTTTGATTGTTCTTGGTTGGATAAAGGGGCCTTTCCTAAAAAATTTCCATTGGGATATGGAGTCAAAATAGGCTGGGTGTACACCTCAAATGCCAGAGCGATTTCTAGTCAAGATAACTGCGAATACAGGTGTTTATAGTTGAGTGTAATTATGGGATGGAGAAGAGTGTTTTCAGTAATGAATTAACATCAATTAAGAATTCTTAAATCATACATCAGAATAAAACATTGAAATTGTAAAGATAGTAAGAATTAAGGTACTCTGAAACAACAAATCTTAATCTAACATTCCTACTTTACAAATAGAATCATAAATGGGCACATGAAGAGATTACAGTGAGAAAAACATTAAACATGAATGAGGGAAAAACATCACCAGGACACACAACAAATAAGTCTTTTAGAATAGTCTCTTTATTGATGCTCCAACTTGAAAAATGAGAATATTTGCAATGAAAATTGTGTTTGAAATACTGAGAGGAGGGGGGGGGGGGCTGAAGGTGAATCAACATTCCTTTCAATTAGAGCATTAGTTAATCTTCAATTATTATTAGTGTTTTTACAATGATAGAAGCAAACAAGAGGAACACAAATGCACACAGATTTTAAGGTGGAAACCCACTTCGGGACAAAAACCACCTAATGATTTTCTAATAATTCTTTAATATTCAACTCCAATTGAAAATAAAGCTCCAACTTCCTAGAATCTAGAAAAAATTAATGCCAACTCACTGGATGGACACCCCAACTCCACGAAATTCTTCGGTAGTCAGGCGAACGATTCCCCAACATGATGAGCTACAACTCACCCTAGCACCACCCTATCACCCTATAGAAGAATAAAATAAGAATGGACTCCCGTACCAGGGAAAATGGTCCACTTTACAATGATATAGAATGATGCAGAAGAAGAAGATATAATAGACCATAACCCCAACTTTGACACAAAAACCTAATGATGATCCTAGACCTCCCAACACTGCCTCTTCAACCCTCGGCAGATAGACACAAGTACAATTTGTACAATAATGTATTTACAATGACTTAGTACAATGATACCTTTATAATGATTGTATGCAGTGCTACCCACTTGAAGACTTCATATGATGAACTTCTTGTTGTTGTTATGCACCTTGGTTGCTTCTCTTATCATGCTACCCTCTGCTGCACCTTTCTTTGCTTTTTTGCTGTATAAAGTCTGGTCCTTTGCAACCCTTGACAAGTACACATGATCTAGCTTTTTCTTGCCGTCTAGGAGCTCGATATTGAATCTAGTGTATCTCTGTTATTTCAGATCCTCAATATCTAATTTTTGGTCGTGTAGTATTCCTCTGAGTCTTCTTTCCAATGCCACAGGTCTGACCCAATTTGGATTCTTCAAGAGAGAGTTATACCCAATCTCTCACAATGCCCTAATTAAGGACTGTTTCAGAAGAGCGCACTTGTACGACGTGCCACGTGTCACTGTTTCTTCATTTGTCTCTAAAATTGATAGAGAAAAAACTACAGACTGTGCACTATCTGCCAATTTTTATGGAATTCTAATCTGATACTCATAGAGAGAGTTATGACGAATTTACCAAGGTCACTTCTTTGAGATGAATTTCAGGAACCTGCAAAAACCCTGACTTCCACAGATCATATCTCCAAAAATTTTGCGCACCTTGATCTGAAATTTTTACTGCAGCTTCCTCAGGATTTTTGCTTCATCTTATATAAATTTCAGCTTCTGAACCTTCGTAAAAGAAACGTTAGAGTGAAAATTCCACGATGACCTATTTCAGATGGCCGAATCCCATTGCATAAGGAGGAAATGAAGATCACAATTTATATGAATGCTTAAGTTGAGAAGGGCTTCAAAAAGTGAACGTGGGAGGGATTTTAGGACCTTAAAAAGATTAATTATGACTTTTCAATGACCCATGCCCCAACCCCATGTGGTTTTAGCCCACTGACAGGGGGTACAAACTTCAAACATGAATATCTCTCAAACCGTGAAGAATTACATGGCCTGCCATATATCAACGGAAACATCTCGACAAGTAGAAACCATCAAAAGCATTATTGCTCCAGAATTTATTAATTTGGTAGGTAAAAATTTCCATGCAATATTTTGTTAGCCCCTGGTGCTATTTGGGTTGACATTAATGACAACCGCTGATCAACAATCTCCCCCTTTGGCATTGATGGCAACACAAGTACTCCCCCTGTGATCATGATACCTCTTCCTACAACATTCTCTCCCCCTTTGACATCAATGGCAAAGGGTAACTCCCCCTAAAACACAACCATCCTGCGGACCTGTACACACTTCCACTCCCCCTGACACACAACTGTCCTGCAGACCTGTAATCTACTTCCACTCCCCCTTTATATTTTGAAAAAAGGAAAATCTAATGAGAACTTGGGAGAATCCCAATCTTCTGGCGAAGATATTCCAATGCTAGTGAATATTTAATATGTGATTCTTTTGGTGCTGCTTGGAATCTTGCTACTTGTCCAACTACTTGCATAACATCTGGTCGGGAGGCTGTTACATATAGAAGACTACTAATCATAGATCTGTACAACCTTTGATCCACATCCTTAGATGAGTCGTCTATGCTCAATTTGAAAACTGTTACCATTGGAGTAAGGATGGGTTTGAAATATTCTATTTTAAATTTCTTGAGAATTTCCTTGATGTACTTGGCTTGACATATAAATATTCCTTTCTCTTGCTGAGATATTTGAAGCCTTGAGAAGTATGTCAGCTCACCAAGTAAAGACATCTCGAAATCACTTTGCACCTTTGTAGCAAACTTCTTACTTAGTCAATCATCATTGATACCAATTATTGTATCATCCTCTTTAGCTATTAGACATGCTTTGGTTACTTCATCTAGAACATATATGTCGTTTGGAGCTCAACTTGATATAGCCACAATTTCACCATACAAGCCTTTCTTGATTTCACATTTCGTGGAGTTGAATAGTATTGTGTGTCCTTGATCACACATTTGTACAACACTGAGCAGATTTTGATTCATGTTTTCAACCAATAGAACATTCTTGGCTAGAGCATCTTTGCTTCTGAGAGTGACAGTACCTGATCCTATAACATTTGAAGATCCATCATTTCCAAAGGACATGGTTCCGCCCTTCTTCTCTTTCAGAGATACAAATTTATTTCTATCTCCAGTCATATGCGTTGAGCAACCACTATCAACATACCACACATATTTGTTCTTTTGAGCCTTGAAAGCGAGAGCACACTTGTCATTCTTCTTCTTCTTCCATGTTTGTTCGTTTTGTGGCTTTGAAGATTCTTCTGGAGGATTTTCAAGTCTGCAGTCTTTGGCTATGTGTCCAAAGTTTTGAAATTTTTAACATTCAATATTATTTCTTAAATGTTCAAATCTATTGATGTTTCGCTGAGTCCTGGGAGGTTCATATTTGATAGATCTCCTGGAATTGTATTCGTTCCTAGGGTACGTGCAACATTCTACAACTTTATGACCAAATTTTCCACATGAATAACAGTAGCCATAAAAAATATGTTGGTACCTGGATGGAAATTTTCGTCGAGGAATTGTCTTCCAAGTCTGTTCTTGTGAATCTTGTCCAATGAAGTCTACATGCATGTCAAATCTCATTGGTTCATTGTATTTTGTTGTAGAAGGTCCTGCTTCTTCTTCTTTGTAACCGATGCCAGTTTTGTCGTTGTAAGATCGTTGATTGTTGATGAGTTCTTCCAATGCCCTTGAGCTGTTGGCATAGTTTTGTATGGTTTTTCCTTTCTTCACTTCCTCACGCAACGAGACTACTTCGGCTTCTAATTCTTCCCTTTCTTGGTTGCTTTCTTCCAACTTCTTTCGAAGTGACTCTTCAATGCATTTGTGTTCTTCAACTTTAATTTTGAGACCTTGAACTTGTTCTTCAAGATTTTTGGAACGAATCTTCTCCGCCTTGAGATCTTTTATAAGCTTGATTGCTTCCTCATAAAATTCGTCTATGGTCCATCCTTCTTCTTCGTTGTTTGATACCTCTTGCTTATTGTGCTTGGGTTTATTTTTCTTGGCCATAAACAATACTCTCTCGTTGGCTTCTTATTCACTATCATTGTCTTCATCAGATGATGAGCTATCCTCTTTAGAGAGAAAGTTCCTTTTGGATCCTTGCTTGCTGAATTTCTTAAAGCCTTTCTTTATTTTTGAGTTTCCATTACTTTTGTTTGGACATTTTGCTACAAAATTCCCAACCTCATTACAGCTAAAACATATCAATGGAAGTTTACCTTTGAATTTTCCCTTACCAATTTTGTATTTTTCTCGTGAAGTAAGCATATTCTTCATCTGAAAGACCTTCTTCATCATCTCCCTTTTCTTCACACTTGCAGGTGCATGTATTTTCAATTGAAGGTTTTTTATCCTTATTGGTTTTCTTAGATGCAATGAACGCAATTTCTAGATGCGAAGTACCCTCTTCTTCATCAAGTCTCATTTCATATGCTATGAGAACTCCATGTAATTCCTCTTTGCCGAGTTTGTCCAGATTTGCAATGTATTCTAAGACAGATACCTTTGGGTTGAATCTCCCTAGTAACGTTCTAAGAATCTTATTGTCAACGAAGTCTTCTGTCATTGGCTCTCCCAGTATTCCGAGTATTGGTTATTTCATCGACGTATTGGCTCTGCAGCCCAGTAATTGATCTTCTCAGTCCAGTTATCAATTTTGCTCTATAGATTTGAGCTTGCTTCTTGGCTTGATACCAGTCTTTGCATATATATTCTCAAGCTTGTCCCATACATTTTTGGCGGTTTTACAACCCAACACCTTATGATAAGTAGATTCAATAAGTCCACTGATAATAATATTATTTTCTTTTGCATCATTTACCAAATTCTTCTTACCTTGTTCATCAACGGTTGATGTAAATCCATTTTGAACAGTGTCCCATACTTCGTAACCTTGCGCCAAGAGATAGACCTCCATTCTTCCTTTCCAAAGTGCATAATTGTTTTCATTGAATAGAGGTACACCATTCTTGGTATGCTCCATGATCTTCTGTTACCAATAAACTATATTGAAGAACCATACTCGATACCGATTATTTGAAATATTTAGTAGGGTGAATAATATTAGTTTTAATTAGAACATTAGTTAATCTTCAATTATTATCAGTGTTTGTAAAATAATCAATGAAACGAACTAAATGCAAGTTTTAAGGTAGAAACTATAATAATAAAATAACAACTTTAATACTTTCTAATAATTCTTTTCAACTCCAATTGAAAATAAAGCTCCAACTTCCTATAATCTAGAAAAGAATTCTTCTCCATCTCCCATTGGATGGACACTCTAACGCTCGAGATTCTTCAGTAGTTAACTGAACAGATGCCCCAACACCCAATGAGCTACAACTCACCCTAGCACCACCCTACCATCCTATAGAATAATAAAATAAGAATGGACTCTCGTACCAGGGAAAATGGTCCACTTTACAATGATATAGAATGATGCAGAAGAAGAAGATATACTAGACCATAACCCCAACTTTGACACAACCACCTAATGATGATCCTAGACCTCACAACACTGCCTCTTCTATGCAAACGCATTATATATAACAACAAACTATAATTGTTTCCTAAAGTTCATGCTAGTGGAGAGCACGTAGACCACTACGTCCACGGATATAGGAGCATGGCCGTGTTGGAAAGTAAATCTACGAGAGGTGGATGCTTGAATTTGACTCTAGAACCCTGTACAGATGTCGATTTAACCTCCGCAGGCTTAGAAACGGCCGTATGGGTCTTCATGTGACACGAAACAGAGTCCGGCCGACATGAAACTCCATGGTTGACTTCCATGTGGACGCTTTTGACCACGGCTTCTTTGGATGAGTTTGCTTGAACCAATAGGACACGAACCATGTCCACGTCATTCCTGACCTACCCATGTGGCTCGTTTTCCTTGTAGACACCTGTAGCATAGAGTTTCACAAAATAGCTGCGGAAAGTTGCAGCAGCTGCGGAAAGTGGCAAGATTCCGCAGTTGAATGAACAAAATCTAGATCAAATAGCAAACACAAAAATATAATTAAAAACCATGTTAGATGCTCTTTTGCACATGATATTGACAATTTGGGAGGTTTAGGTGAGTGAAAAAGGTATGGAAAAATGTATGGAAAAGATGCAGATTTGGGACTCAACACTAACCTTATGAGTTGCCTGGCATTTTGGTTTTTCACCTTTGGTGTGTGTGGTTTTCTTGATTTCCTAGACTAGTTTTATGGCAATTTTCGAAGAGTCTCTTGTTGATTCTTTGGAGTTTTTGTTCATTACAAGTTTATAATATTGTGCTGAGTTGGTTTATTGAGTTTCTTGTCTTCCTTTTGCTCATACAAGTCTCGATGCAAGAGTGGCATGGTTGGCTTTGGGCAGTTT